>JAYRCO010001042.1:0-13860 GCA_037042815.1 Ceratobasidium papillatum | reverse complement strand
GCATTGCTCTTCTGGGTAAGTTTTGCAATTTGAAACTCTTGTGATTGCGCTAAACACGTTTGTTCGTTCGCGTAGCTGCTATCATCGTCAACTTTGTGTTGCGATTCACAGAGGCATAAACTCTAAATCTAACTCTTCTACCAGTTTCAGCCTCTTCGTCGAAAGTATGCCTGTTTGTAATGTTCTTTGTATCGCAATGGATTGTGGACAATTTTATCTTGAGAACGAAAGTCGCACCGCTCGTCCGAAACAATCACGTGAGAATAAGCTACGTACAAAGGCTGATCGGGTTGCGGCCGATGCATCTCGCACGCGTAAGATAAAAAAACCACAAGTCTGTTTCTATTTCAGGCAGATTTACAGGTGCAGCGCCGGAACCGACGATGGAATAACCCCTATAGATCACGTGCGTGCCGGAACCAAGCAGTGATCAGTGCCACTCTGCTGGTTGAGGGGTTCACAGCGCCGCAGTGACCAACATACGGCTTGTCACCAACCACGACAGGGGTCTTTGTGCTGCGCCCTACCCCTGATTACCGCTTCAGCCTTTTCCTAGAATTCTCCCAGGTGAGTTGGCACTAGCTTACGAGTACAGAGCGGGGAGCTGACTGTCCCCAAAGCCTCACCTCATTGTTTCCCAGATACCCACCGCGCTTGATCTGCAGGTGGTCGGCAGCGTATAGCTCCCACGACCATGTTTATCTCGTCGAATCGACCGACAGCCTCGCCGGCGATATCCGCCACGTCCGTCTCGGACGACGAGGAAGACCTCGAGAACTCTGCGTTTTACCTCGACGGCGACAACAAGGGCCGGGTGTTGCCTGCCCAGTTTTCCCACCGGCTCAATTCGCTGTCCATATCCGAGCCCCGGGGCACGTCGGCCCTCTCGCTCGCCAACGCTGTTCCCCCCGAGGTGCTGATCCACATATTCCGGCTTATCCCACTGCTCAAAGATCTATATGCGTGCTTGCTGGTCTCGCGCCCCTGGTGCTCGTGTGCGGTCGAGCTGCTCTGGCACAAGCCCGTCGCGACAAAGATGAGCTCGCTCTACAAGCTGCTCAAGACGCTGGAAGATGGTCATGCCACGTTCCAGTATGCTTCATTTGTGCGCAGACTCAACTTTATGTCCTTTGGCTCCGACATTACCGATCCAGTGGCGTCGCGGATCGCTGGCTGCACCCGTCTCGAGCGTCTGACGCTTGTGGGCTGTTCTGCTCTCACAGATGAATCGCTCGAGACTATGCTCAGTGGGATGCCCCATCTCGTCGCGCTCGACCTCACCGGCGTGTCCTCGGTCACGGATAGGAGCATAACCGCGCTTGCACGCACAGCTTCCAAGCTTCAGGGCATCAACCTCGGCGGCTGCAAGCACGTCACCGATGAGGGCGTTAGCCAACTCGCTACACACTGCACTCTTCTGCGACGAGTGAAACTCGCGAGCTTGCTCGTCACCAACCGGAGTGTCATTCACCTGGCACGGAGCTGCCCGCTCCTGCTCGAGATGGATCTCAACGGGTGCACAGCTATTAGCAATCCGGCCATCCGAGAACTCTGGACGTGCTCGAGGCATATCCGTGAGCTCAAGCTAGGACTTATCGGAGGCGCTCTGACAGACGACGCATTCCCTGCACCGATTGATCCACAGCCAACACGCATGATAACAACCAACTCGGAACCGCAACCTTTTATCCCTGTCGAAACTTCCTTGAGCACTGTCCGGAGCTTCGAGCACCTGCGCATACTTGACCTCACAGGCTGCACATCCTTGACCGACACGGCAGTCGAAGGTATCATTTCCGTCGCACCCAAGATTCGGAACTTGGTTCTGGCGAAATGCGCTCTTTTGACTGATAATGCGATTGCAAGCGTGTGTAAACTCGGGCGCTATTTACACTATTTGCATCTAGGTCATGTTAGCCTGTGAGTTTCAGTTTTTGCTTTGATCAACGAAATCCGGCTAATATCGGATTATCCAACAGAATCACAGACGGTGCGGTTATCCAACTGGCTAGAACATGTACGCGTCTCCGATACGTGGATCTAGCGTGTGAGTTTAATCGCTATTTACCTCCTTGACGTGGTTGCTGATTAGGCCCCTGAACAGGTTGCACACAGCTCACGGACTTGTCCGTAACCGAACTGGCTACATTGGTGAAACTGAGGCGTATTGGACTTGTTCGAGTCGTGAATTTGACGGACCAGGCGGTGTTTGCGTTGTCTGAGCGACAGTCGTCGCTCGAACGTATCCACCTTTCTTACTGCGAGCAAGTCACGATCCCGGCGATACACTTTTTGTTGCAGAGACTACACAAGTTGACGCACTTGAGTTTGACGGGTATTCCGGCATTCAGGAGAGAGGAACTTCAGAGGTTTTGTAGGACACCGCCTAGGGTACGTTGTTCTCATTTCATCCCAGCTTGCTCTGTTTGGCTCGAGTCGTGTGACTAATGCTTATGGTGCTCTCTTTTAGGAATTTAATCCCAGCCAGCGAGCGGCATTCTGTGTATATTCGGGCAAGGGGGTGGCAGACTTGCGTAGGTACCTCGAGTATCTGAGCTCCACGCTCGATGGAATGCGTGGTCCCCTCACGTCGGATACGGAAGACGAGGGCGACGATGACGACATTTCGCAGCTGGAGGACTTTATCACGTACCCGCAGATGCCAAATCCGCACGCTTCTCAAAGTCACCCTTCTCCCAATAATCAAGAAACTACAGACGCGTCCACTTCAAACCCACCGGCTCACAACGATGGTTTACCCGCAGCGCCGACTGGACAAGAAGCAGGAAACATGTATGCGCCTTTACCGTTTCGACCTACCGAGTCAAGCTCACCCACGTTGACGGTCGTGCCTGGTAGCTCTCGCCGTGTGATGTCTGGCAATTCTTCGGCGTCGGCTTCGTCTGTGGGTATCGGTACACCCGATTTGGTGTTTGCAGAGGGTGGGGCGTCATTGCAGTCATCATCCACGATCCGAGCGACCAATCGACACAACACCTCACCCGAACCGATGAGCGTTACCCATCCGGTTTATTTCGCCTCGACATCCCAGCACCATGCGATTGATCCAAGGCAACCCGAGGCTGCTGCACTTCCTGGGGATCGAGCATTGGAGAATAGTGTGCGTGAGGCGCTTACGGAGGGCGGTAATGTTGGTGGGTATATGATCGTACCCGAGGGAGGGAGTGATACGGATACGCCTGCTAGTGTGAGTGCAGGTCCGAGTTCCAATACGAGTGCGGGACCAGGAAGGGGTCGATTACGCATGTTGAGAGGTGTGGCGGATTATGCGAATGCGTTGCCTTGGCGAAGGGCGAGTCGGAGGCAGGACGGAGAAGGAGAGAGCAGTCAATAAGACGGGTAAACCAAGTTAGTTGTAATGTAGCTTTTTTTCTCTCTTTTCTTTCATGTGCGACTAGCTGGAAGATGGTGCATTGTATTTGCTTAGTTGTTTTTTCATTTGTAAGCGGAGGGTTATAGAAAGCGTTTTTCTCGTTCACAGCTTGAGAAGAAGTGTTTTTACATCTCGAGACGGAGCCATGTGAGGACGTTTTGAAGTTTGTCCGGTGTGCCCGCAAACGATCTTGTGAGGACGTCTTCTGCGCCGTCTAGTGTTCCGTATCGGAGTCCGATCAAGTCGCGAGCGGAAAGTTCGATACCCGAGACCGTACAATCGGTGATAAGGCCCTTTTTCGATGTGATGTGTATGTTCTAATGCGCAGACGCGTGAGATGTGCGATGTTCTTGGTTGTTGCGTAACTCACGACTTGGCCCCAGGAAAAGGTCTTGCTTAGGTCGTGTGTGAACTCGGGCGTTTGGCCGAATCGCCAGTCCCAGCTCTTCCAAACCCAGACGTCAGTCTTTTTGTTTCGATTTGAAGGGAAGGAGGGACTTACCCGTAGCTCATCCGCGCCTTTTTCTACGATTTCGTTCCCGTCTTCGACGTATGATACTTCGTCTTGATTCCGCTCTTGTGGGTAGTACTTATCTTGAAATGCACGTGCGACTGCATGAATGAAGGTGTCGTGAGTGATGTTGGGCGAGAATGAAGACAAGTTTGCGACTGGCGACCGGACGGATTCCACGCCTTTTGTGTGCAGTGTAGCCTACAAACTATTCTAAGCCATAGACAATTGGGTTGGGGGGATGTTATACCTTGGTGTTGCGCAGCAGGTTCCCGAGACGGTCTAGTTGTGCGTTGATGAGCATTGTACCATGGTGATACGCTCGTTTGCTGATGATTTTGTATGCTGAGCCTGAAACGTATCGTGAAAGAGGTCGGATAAGTAACGAGCGAAATAGAGAGAAGACATATCTTTTTTCCGTCTACAACAATGTCATGGCGCTCGTTTACAGATGCCGGTATCCCGATATCAGAAGAGTTCAAAGCGGCAGCGACGAGCTCGGCATTTGTGTTCCTGTCAAACGTCTCTCGGGGGACCATCACGCTGTAGTTTGTGTTTCCGAGATCCTTTGGTCAGAGGCTTTAGAATTGAAACTAGATCGAGGGGACATAGATATACGTGCATGGTAAACAGTTCCTCCGCCGCTCCTTCTGCGTACAAAGTCAATATTGGACTGACGGAGTGCCGTTTGGTTGATTTCTTTCCATGGGTTCTGGCAAGACCGTGAGAACAACGAGCAAGTGGACAGTTCGTTTCGAACTAACCTGGTTTCTCCCTATGATTGCGCTCTCCTTGTTTCGGTACATGAACAACACAGGTAGCGACGGGTCAGTCTGTCTGAACAGCCTGCACAGGTAGTTAGATTGAATCGCAGATTTAGATCAAGTTTGACTGACCAGTCTTCATAGCTGAGGTTGAAATATGGATCGTTGGACAGCGAGACATATACGTTGGCTTGGGCTTTGTGGGTTGAGAATGCACGAAGGAGTGCGCGGGAAGTGGAGGAAGTGAGAGCCATTTGACTGATTTGGCGATTATGGAAGTTCAGCGCTTGTTCGAGGTCCTTGGCACAGGGGGAGGTATATGCGTGCGTTCAGCTTAAATCACGTCAGATCATGTTTAAATAACGCTTTATAATCTTGTAAATCAATTCTATCATGTTGTTACTTTTGACCCAATGAGCAAATCTCTTACTCCCCAAGATCAATGTGCATACATCCCCAATTTTTTGACCATTTGTTACTTAATAAGTCTGGGAGCCTGGTCTAAAAGGCTAGCAGTACGTATCCAGCGGATATAACACGGGACTATGAGGTTCTTTTTTACCCGGTGTCTTGATGAATAGTAGTATTCGCATGACCTGCCAATGCCCAAAGGAGCTGAGAATACCTTTCGTCATACAACGCCGGAGTTCGGTTGGTCATCTGATGGTCAATCGTATCCTAGTATATGAAGCACTCCCATCTTAGCTCAAGGCCATCAGACAAAAAAAATTCGTACCTAAATTCCTGCTTACTTCAATTCTAATGTCCAGCAAAGAAGTGCCCTTTAAAGGATATGCGATCCACGATACTAAGAGATGGGTGTGGTCATCGCTCCATACTACCACGCAATGATCTAACTATAGATAATTATCCAGAGCGAATTCACGGTTATAGACATCCAACCAAAGCCATGGGAAGAAGAAGATGTGGATATCGCAATAACTCACTGCGGGTATGAGTTTTGCTACGACACAGCTCTAACGTAATAAACCCCTTTTGATTCAGAGTCTGCGGCACAGACCTGCACATCCTTACAAATGGCTGGGGAAACGTAAAACAGCTACCTCTTGTTGCAGGGTAACTAGCTCTTCTCAAACCTTTCGGTATCTGCTCATCCATAACGTAAAGGCATGAGATCGTAGGATATGCGATCCGAGTTGGCAGCGTTGCAGCCGAAAAAGCAGGGATCAAGATTGGTGACCGAGTTGGCGTTGGCGCTCAGATCGGGAGCTGTGGTACCTGTCGCGCATGCGGGATGCTTAGAGGAAATTATTGTGCCAAAAAAATTGAGACATATGTGAGTATTTATATACTAGTTCTAGTCTTAGCATTTAGGTTCCAATACTCACCTCGATCGAGAACGACTACTATCCCGATGGTACGATGAGCCAAGGGGGTTATAGTACCGCAATTCGAGCAAATCATCGATTTGTTGTTCCGATCCCAGAGGGGATCAAGTCTGAATATGCGGCCAGCATGTTGGTGAGTTCATCTCTCGTGTACATTTCGTGTTTAATGTTTAGTGTCTCGTTTAGTGTGCCGGGTTGACGATGTATTCACCTCTTACTCGTCAAAATGTTGGATCAGGCTCTAGAGTCGGCATCGTTGGGTTGGGAGGATTGGTAGGTCATAAGATGAGCGTTAACTACATTAGTTGACAAATTGGTGCCGTAGGGGCATTACGGAGTGCTGTTCGCCAAAGCATTGGGTGCAGAGGTGTACGCGTTTTCTCCAGACGCCGGAAAAGCAGGGGACATGAAGAAGTTGGGAGCCGACCACTACGTCATTGCAACCGAAGAGGTATGCTAATTGCGCGTTCTCTACTTGTGATTGATTCATGAAATGGTAGAACATGGCACCCTTGGAGAAAACTTTCGACATCATTCTATCAACAGTCGACGTTGTAGATGAATTTCCGCTCGGAAGCTATCTGAAGTGAGTAACCATATAGCAGTCTTGCGCAGAGTTCCGTCTGAAAGTGTTGCGAGATTGTTGTTTATCGAAGGTATTTTTGTGAATATTGGTCTGCCAGACCGGATGTTACCGCAGATCAGTCCGTTTGACCTGGTGCTTAACGGATGTCGCTTGGGTGGTAGTTTGACTGGGTCTAAGACCCAAGCAATCGAAATGTTTGTGAGTTGCCATCATCCTTCCCGTTTAGAGATCCCCTGTTGACTATGGAATATTGGCTAGAAACTGGCGTTGGCCAAGAACATTCAGCCATGGGTCGAGGTAATGCCAATGAGTAAGCTCAAGGAGGCCGTTGAAGGAGCTAGAGCAGCCAAGCCGCGTTATAGATACGTGCTAGAGCAAGATTTACTTCCTTATACCCCTTAGCCATTTTGGGTAACTTTGTATCAAATAAAGTGAATGACAGAAACATAAGAATAATGGTCCAAGGAGAAACGCACTGTAAACCATACATTATTTACCGCGCATATATCCATCCAAATTATTTTTCTGGCTCTTCCCACTCCGTGCCTTACTTCGCTTCTGGCGGTTGTCATCCTCTGTGGGTTTGCGCTTAGTGGGTTTGTTATCTTCCTCCACTTCGTTGGAGTCCTCAATTAGGCCAGATGCTGTACCGTGGAGAACTTCTGGAGCGTCGCCGTGCAGACCAGCTTTGTACGCCGCCTTCATCCTTCCCAAGTTGCGACTCTTTTCTGCCTTCTCGTCTAACATCGGTTCAGGATAGTCTTTTCCAATGATACAGCCGGCTTCCTTTTGAACATTGTCTGGTGCAAGCCATGGCTCGTAGATATACTAAAGTTGGGCCCATCAGATCTAGAATTACAAAGAGGGCAAAGCAGGTTTCACCTTATCGGGGAGGTTCTTCAACTCCGGGACATACTTCCTGACCAAGGCTCCAGTCTTGTCGAATTTAGTTGGCCAAGACACAGTGCCATATACGCGTAGAAACTGGGACTAGAGATACTCTCTATCAGTAGCGGCTCCACACCTTACTTAATAGCCACTTACTTGGAACGCGCTGCATGACAACCACATCCAGTTTCCGTAATTCGATGCGGGATCCCAGTCAATAAGATATTCTACAGGGGAACACATAAGCGAGAGCGTTTATCTAAATTTGGGATACGTACCGTCGAAAACCTCGGCACCGCGCTCCCAGCTCACGTAACATTGCCCTCGAGTGAGGAAGCAAGCAACCGAGTGACGGCCCAGATGATGCATCCACCCTTCTTCGCGAAGTTGGCGCATCAATGCGTCAATCCAGGGGAATCCTGTTCGGCCTTCAGTCTAGTTGGCCAACCCTTATTAGATTTCTAGCTTTGCGATTGCAGAGATAGTGACCATACCCAGGCGGCAAGCCATTCTTCAGCGTGCGGATGTTCCTTATCCTTTGGCCGCGGTATTATAGGCTCTCCGTCTTCGGTGTAGACGGTAGGGCAATGCCATGGTATATATCTGCACACATAAATTCCTTCGGTTATGCGACAAAAGAGCACCACTCACTTGGATATTGGATTACCCCTTACTCTTCCAAACTTTGTGCCACCGACTGCAAGTTCAGCGGCGTAGTACATATCTCTGAGAAGGTGTGAGCTGGTAGGGATGTATGGCTGTTACGATCCTCACCTGAACTCAAGTTGGCCAAGGAGATTTTCTGGCTTCTTGGCAGATTTGGGTGCGTTTCTGTACCAAAAGCTAAGATTCGATATATGACAAAGGGGCAATCCTACTCACGCCAAGATATCATGCCACGACCACCAGCATTCTCGCACTCCGACGCAACCAAACTTCAGATAGGGAGATAATAACGTAGTTGAAGGTTTGGAAACGTCGACTTCTCCAGGCTCTTCTTCGTCTTCCTCCTCTGAATGTGAGCCATCTCTAGGCTTTGATTCACATAGCGGGCCAGGAATCGCTGGACTAGTTTTGGGTTTCTCGAACAACGCTGCCCGCTTTCCCTTTTCGTCTTTGTTGAAGGCAACTAGTCGTGCCCGTCCAATGGTCTCTCCGCCGTGCACACTGGTTGTGGGCGCAGGTAGGCCGAGTTCATCCAGAGTAGGCACCGCGAAATCTTTCTCTGGTCCAGTAAAAGTGTCTTGGACATATCAGCATAAGCATCAGTGGATGATGGTTGGGCGACTGAAACATACTGAAACAAGTCACTGGGCCAACTCTCATAGCATTGTTCAAGTCATGAGGCCGTTCAACAGGGTGTTCGCTCCGTTTCATCAACCCTAGTTCCAAATCTCCAGGCGGAGGTATCGATTTTGGGGATGAAAGGGGACGGGGAACAGAGCCTAATTTCCCGGCTGCCTTTGGATAGCATGATTCAGTTACTGCCTAACAAGTGATAAAAAAACTACATACCTTCTGCCATTGTGTAATAGTGGTCGTAGCCTTCCCCCCATTCTTATCAATTATCATTGCTGGGTCGTACAGACTATGCCCTATTGCAGTAACCACCTCGATCCCAGCGTTCAAGGCTAGCTCACGAACACGTCTGTCACGTTCTTGGGCGTACCCGCCGGTATCCTATCATGTAGCGAGAGTGAAGAAATTGAAATTTCAAGGGTGGATGGCTTACTTACTATCTCATACACTAGATGAGTGATGTTCCACTTCTTCCATAGAGCGGGCAGAACAGTAAATGGACTTCCTCGCACCACCAGCAGTTTGGATTGTTTATTGAGTTTCGTAAGGCTCTGGCTTAAGTCGTTCATGCTCTCGATCAGAAAGTTAAATCGATTCACTCCAACGCGATGAGCAAACTAAAGAACCGAGTGAAATTCGGATTTAATTATTCGATATGCTCAACTTACAACATATTCTGGATCCCAGCACCATACAGGGTACAAGGCCTCGGGTTTAAGGTCTAGACCAGCGTGGAGAGCTGGTGCATCGTATACTCTCAAGTCAGTCCGAAACCAGTGCAAGACTCGTGCTCGGGTCATCGTCGAGGTATAAATATGAACAGAGAAGAAAACTAAGGGTTGTGGTAGACGTCCACAGGTTGTTGGTTGTATTCATAGACCATTATGACATCATGTACAACTCGCAGAGGCTGGTGCATCGATCGGTGTGGTCTTGTTTCAACTTCAGCCAGACAGATCCGGAGCCGAACGAATAAGCGCCGAAACTCAAGAAGCGCTTGTCTGGGAGCGTGACCGCGTACGCGTCCACCTCTAATCTTCCTAGTCCTCCTTCCCATCAGCCTGTAGCCCATCATGGTGAGAGCCTTTTTGTACACAATGTATCACAGGAGATTGAAACATGGATGGGGTAGTCGATCATGCAACTGAATGGCGGCTCTGTAGTCGCAATGGTCGGGAAGAATTGTGTAGCAATTGCCTCTGACTTGAGGCTAGGGAACCAGGCTCTGACAGTCGCATGTAACTTTGAAAAAGTATGTGTCTCTCACTCTCACCATCTCTCATGACCATTCATGCTCTTTTGTAGATCTTTCCTGTCACGGACCGCTTATATGTCGGGCTTCCTGGATTGGCCACAGATGTTGCCACGCTGTAAGTCGTCTAGAACAACCTACTCACGAAGCACTGAGCACGAGTCTGGTTAGTCGTGAACGACTTCGATTCCGAGTGAACATGTACACTATGAAAGAGGAGCGTGAAATTGAACCTAAGACCTTTGCCCACTTGGTCAGCTCGACGCTATATGAACGGAGGTGCGTCTAAGCGCTTGCTGAAATGCAAAAGTCTCACTCAAATACTTCTCAGGTTTGGCCCTTACTTTATCGAGCCAGTAATTGCTGGTATAAGCGCAGGCCCAAACCCCAAACCATTCATCGCGGCGACCGACTTGATTGGATGCTTGACTCTACCAGCAGTAAGGGAATAGCACAACCAGCCTTAGATACGCATCGCTCACACTCATTTAGGACTTTGTCGTTAGTGGTACTGCAAGCGACAAGCTGTTTGGTGTTGCAGAGAGTCTTTGGGAGCCTGAATTGGTGCGTACATGGATGTAACGTAGTGTTTGATATTGAAACTCACGGCCCACATCAACAGGAGCCTGAAGATTTGTTCGAGACTATTTCGCAAACGCTGCTCAATGCAGTTGACCGAGATGCATACTCGGGATGGGGTGCTATCGTTCACATTATGTGGGTCGAGCGTTGCAGCTGGCATGAACCAATATTAACCTCTTTGTTCACAGTACGCCAGACAAGGTCATTACTAGGACGCTGAAAGGCCGTATGGATTAAGAGCCCTGTTCCCTCCTTGCTTTGAAACTGTATCCGAAATACGACATATATTCAACTAGGAAAATGCCGTTAGCAATGAGACTCGACGTTTGGTGTCATACGTCCCATGCGATTGCGCTTTTTTAACATCTGGATAACGCCTGGTTAACATTCCATGCTAAGATACATGCGCCATTTCTATTCCCTGCCCCTGTTAATGCCAAATTCCACGAGCGGTCCAACCATTTCGCAACTGTATAGGATTAGTCATCGATCAAGGTTTGTTTGCGCCCACAGCCAGGGTGGTTGTCAACGACCATCTCATAGTTATGCTTTCCGCCTGTCTTTTCATCTTCTACTACTAATTTTACTTCGTCTGTCATCACGCCTGTTTGATTTTTCTACAACCACAAAAATCTCTATTTTCTGTTTCTGCCACCTCATCCATGTCACACAACCAAACACTCACCGATAGTGATAGTGACGGTGCCATGCTCTCTACTCCTGACGTGGCGCCAACAATCCCGTCTGAAGCATCTTCCCCTCCTACTTCTGGTCCAGAATTCTTTGAATGGCGCCGAAAGCAATGGCTCGCCGCCCGACCCAAGGAAAACCAGCCCACACGAGCACAACCGACATCGGATTCTACCTCACATGCTAAGCTGGAGACGATTGTGTCCACCCCTGGGTACGAGTACGACGACAAAGTCTGGAACTCATATCTTCAGGGTGTCAATGAGCGACTGAAAGGCGGGGTGATGCTGCGAAAGCCACTTCCACTATGGGTTGTAGTGAGTCGATCTCGTCTTTCTTGTACCGTTTCTTCAACTCATTTCGGCCAACGTTAGATACGGGTTCTACGAGTTGGATGGATGCGGGATGGGACTTGGTTCGGGCCTGGTGGAGCGCCTATTACCGAGCCGGCTCCGGCTGTCACGTTAGAGACCTCATCTGCGATGACTGAGACACCTGCGATGACACCTACGGCATTTCTCAGTGAACTATCGACCCCGACCAGCCTAACGCCCACGCCAACGGCTGGAAAAGTATACGCTACAAGGCGAATTCGTGCTCCGGGATGGAATAATGCTGCACTTGAGGTTGAACGTGTCTTGCAGGCTGTTGAAGGAGGTGCAAAGTGAATCGTGGATTGAATTTTTGATAGTTGAGCATATGAATGTGAATGTAAGTAGACAAATACCAGATGAAACAGTTGTCATTAACACTTTAAACACAGGTACCATATTTTAAGTCTATAATGAGCGATACGAAAGAATCAGCCGGTCATCGTGTGTCCGCCACCTCTCCCTCTCCCTCGTCCGCCTCTCCCTCGCCCTCCCCCACGTTTCCCATGATTTCCTCGGAAAACGCCCTCACCTGATTGGTTATCCCATTTGCGCTTCGGAGTCGTGTTCTCAGCTTGGTCCGGCTGAAGTGGTTCGTCCCATAAATCTGTTTCATGGACTAATTCTCCAGAATCCAACCCGCTATTTGCAACCATCTCAATCTGTAGCTGAGGTATGTCTATCCAAAGAAGGTCATGAGCTGCGATGGCGCTGGCGCCACGTCTGCCCCAGGCAACTGTGGCTTGCCGAGCAATCTCGCGCATGACTGGGTGCCCAGGTGACGGGTTTTGGAACCTAATAACAGACGTTTGTGAGTGTGTCTCAGCTACGAGATGGAACAACTCGCATTGCGCTGAAATGGGTCAGAGCCAACCTCTCGGCCTTGACCGAGCGTGCAAAGGCCCCTGCCATGTCAGGCGTAGAGTGCCCTTTACTAATTGCCTTTTCGCGAACTGATTGTGGGCTGACAAAAACCATCATAATCAAAATGTTAGGACTGCTAGGGGATACGAGAAACCCACGTTTTACGGGCACCTCCATACAACCGCTGTTGGTCTACGTGAGGAGGTATCCAAGCGTTTGTCGACTCGTGCACGACCAGCGAGGGGTATATACCCTCGGAGATGCAAAGCGGGACAATATGCTCCGCCGAGCTAGTGTCTCCCAGACAGACAATCCGGCGGGCTTGAGCCATGGGAGGCACTGCTCTTGAGATGTTTTCCGTAAAAACATACCCTACACAAAACACTGCCAACATACAACCGTATAGGTGACTTTCTTTCGAATGATCGGAAAAAAATACCTCGATGTTCAATTACTCCAACATCGACGCGCAGTCCTGTGTTGGGACAAACGTCTTCCCAGAATCCTTGACCGTCCTCCACGAAGTCTTTCCCAGGGATCTCGTTGGGATGAGGTAGCCCAAATGTTACATTAGGTTGGTCCTCGTCGAGGGGGTGTAACTCATGTACTATGTACTTTCCACTGAGTTGCATGTGGGTAAGAGTCAATGTCGTTCGTATAAGTTGTCGCAAACCAGGTGGGCCATAAATTTCTATGTGAAGCTGAGATTTTATGAGATATACAAAGTCGGATTTCCATATTTGGCGACATACTTTTTCTGGATCATTGCCACACGATTGTGCGCGAGAACTAAACACGGACATAACAGTCGACAAAAGCGGAGCAACTCCGACGCAGTGGTCAACGTGCATGTGCGTAATAAAGACTCTTGTTATTCTAGAAATGTCGATATGACTTGCTCGCTGAATTTGTCGTTGAGTGCCTTCGGCACAGTCTATTACTACCCTAACAAGTCATTTAGCACTTGCATTCTCAAAGAAGTAGTGGCCAAGTAGCAAAAGACATACGCCATACTTCGTTCTGGAACGAAAGAGCCACGGAAGAGCACCCTCGGCCTTGGGTTGGGCCGCCACCAGAAGAAGTACCAAGAAAAGTGAATCGCATGTAGCTCATGGTCGAATTTCGAGGGGCTTGAAAGATGTTTTATGTAGCGTATTTTTTGAATTTGTTATATTGTGCCAGTTAAATAGTCTAAGTTTTTGAGCAGTAAAATTCTAACAAAAGCAAAGGTGCACCATAGGTGCCAGAAATCGTGCTTCAAATAGGATTGCAAATTGAATGAGGTCATAGCCGCTCGGCCGTTGGACCTT
>JAYRCO010001041.1:0-13874 GCA_037042815.1 Ceratobasidium papillatum | reverse complement strand
CGGGTGCGAAATATATGTGTATGGGTCCAATATATGGGCCTATATGGCCGTATCAGACATAACCCAGGTTCGTGATGATAGAGACAGTCAAAACTCGACTGGAAGAATTAGAATCATCTGGTGACGAGGAAATGCTCCGAGCATGGATAGATGGCCGGAAACTAGACCTAGGCAGACGCAAAATGGTGCGTGAAGCTGTTAAATTTAAAGTGACTATTGACGTTAACACTGCACTTTGATGTGTAGCACGGAGATTGTGTAACTAAGTTTCTAAACGCTGCTCGTCAGAGTGAAAGCAAGAAACTAAGATGTGAATGGCGTCAAGAGTAAGTTTTCAAACTATACCTAGTGTTATGCCGGTTTTCACTCACATTTCGCACTTCCTCAGGGTCGAGATCAAACTGAAGGCAGCAGGGCTACCACAGAGTGAGAAGGACCTACCACCAGCGAATCGGAGAGAATGGAAAAGATTCGTGAGTAGGGCAAAGGTTTTGACGGAACACAGTAAGGATGGACATTCGTGCCTTTCGGCTTTCTTAACATATCTTTTGCAGGATGGGATCAACTCCATGCCGAAATCCTTGAATTTCTTGGTAACTTGCGACTCTCTAGCCGGAAGGAGGCACTTGAAGAGCTGTTCTCTCGGCTTCGCTACAACATGGGCAGCTTTCCTGACTCGCCAGAGACGCTTTCTCTCAACACGCTGGTTGATGTGATGACGAAATGGTTGCCTCTTCCGTATTATCCTGATACACTTGGCTGGCCTATCATGCGAGACTTCATCGAAACGGATTGTTCTGCGCAAGAAATGACCAAAGTCTTTCTAGCACAGCGCAGCCACATTGAGTTGGAGGTTGTTTACTGGGGGAAGCAAGTCAAACGGGAGTGGGCGCATCTGATTAGGGAGGGTCGCAAACGAGAGGGGCTTGCCGTGGATCCTCCTCCAGCCCATTTGTCTCCAAGTCCCCTAGGGCCAGATCCGCTTGAAAATGCAGATGCAGACACGAATCTCCTTCTTCGCGCTGACAGCATCCTTGCCTTTGAAAATAAGATATGCACCTATGACATCTTGGTTCAAAGCTTATTCTATGGTTTCAACCACTTCAATCTCCAATACCACCGAGATCGAGGCCCACTGGATATTTCAAAATACGGGTTCCATTCCAAAGCGTCGGCTATTGCACGGGCGTTTGTACGCTCACTAGGACGTCCTCACATGTCTGGTCCTGAGCTCAACGTTTGCTATGGTGCGTCCTTATTGTGTGGTAGGTGTAATGGTATGGGTCGCATGGATTGGATGTCTATGGTACGTCGGACTTCGTAAATCGGATGGTTTTATAGACACTTAGCTCACAACTTAGATTCAACACTATCTTGATATGTCTGAAGATTGGGATCAAGTTCAGCCCTGCCTACCAACGTTCTCAGGACTTGGCATCATCTACAAATACACACACGATCTATGCGATAATACTATCCCACCAGTAATTCACCTTTCGGCTCCAGAACTTCCAATTGAAGATGCCAAGCTTCATAAGTTTGCACGATTAACTGCATGGAATGAAGAGGCTGCTGAGGAGTTGGGTGTGGCTGATCCCCCATCACCTACAGACACTGAGGAGGAATCTAACGACGAATATCAACGCCCTGATTATCTAGTATGTAAGTTATGTGAACAAGGGCAACTTGGATCGGCATTATCTATGTTCCCGGCTATCTCCCATCTATTCAGTCATCTGCGATACGCGTGAGCATTATTCGTTAGAAGCCCTCACCCGCAAGGCTAATAGTACACTAGGCACGATATACAGGACCCACAACACGGACTTGATCTAGAGGACTGGGAATCGATTCATAATAGTCCTTATTTCCGTCTATCTAAGGATCGCGAGCGACTGCCGTCCAAGTGGATTATCCCCCGTTTCTTTTATTATTGAAAACATGCGTCCAATGCTATTTAATCGCGTCTTCCACGTTTCACTTCTGAAGATCTCCAATGATCTCATAAGAAATGATATCTTACTCTTTGTTGCCTACACAAAACATGCCACACAGTGATTGTTCAGCTTCAGACGACATGTCGAAGCACTTAAGGTTGCTTATGTCCTACTCTACAAACTAGCTTAGGTCCATGCATTGTCTACAAATATTGGCTTCTCGTGTACACTAAATCACTGAGGTTTAATGAGCACAAAGCTAGCCTAAAACTATTTAATGCAGGTGGCTCGCCAGTGGCTAACGAAATGTGTCTTGTGAGTTTCAGGTGGTCAATCACGTGTGCGCGTTTCGCTTCTTCACTTCTGCCATCTTAGTCCCGGCACAAATCAAAAACAACATTTAACTAATAAAGACTAATGTGTGTGCTCCGTTCTGCATATTCTTTGACTCGCGTCTGACTATTATCACTTTAGGTTGAACGCTAAGGATTCTGAAAGTCGTGGTGGCCCAATTGGTCGGTATTCCTCTCTGCGGCTCTACGATATTACTTTTGATGCTTTAACTGTATTGTAATCTAGATCAGCCCACAAAGCTTAGCAAAGGGCAGAGAAAGCGCCGAAATCGCGCGACCAGAGCTGTCGCTGTCGTAACTGATGGGTTGGCGTCTCTTCAAGTCGCGCAGCTTCAGTCGAGTCCTTTTCTGAAACTACCAGCCGACATCTTAACAATTGTAAGCTCTAACAGTCTCTTCTGATGACTGAGTTCTGAGTTTATTCCGGTGTAGGTTGTCCTGCACTTGGCTCCACTTGACGTGTTATATCTAGCTCAAGTTAACAAGCCGATTCGCAAAGTACTCATGCACTACTCTTCAAAACACATGTGGCAGTCGTGCATAGAAAACATTGAGCTACCCATTTGTCCTTCAGAACTAAACGAACCACAGTATGTATCTCTTCTGTTTCAGCCAGTATGTTCGGTGAGTTATACACAACATGCACCACACTCTCTAGCTTTTGGTGCTAACTGTTGTTGCAATCCCATAGTCTTGCGGCGCAAAAGAAGGACGCAAGCCCGATACCTACTTGCATGTTCGTCTTTGCCCACCTTGCCGCAAACAGCTGTACGTACTCTTGACGTTTTGATAACAACGTGACATCCGTGATATGATCCTGCTTGCGTATAGACTCGTGGATTGGCAAACAGTCGAGCCCGCTGACCTCCGAGAGTCGGTGGTTAGCTCAAACCGTAAGTTAATTATCTACACAGTAGGACAGTACTGCTGACAGCCAACTCTCAGAAAGCTGCAGTTGTCCTCAGAGAGCCCGACGAATGAAGTATAGCTTGAGGCAGGACGTAGAGATAATGAGGGCCCTGTTGGACGAGCTACGATCATCAGGCAACGAAGAGGCTCTCCAAGACTTGATCAAAACCCAAAAGGCGAAGCGTGAGAGGCGAGAAAAAGTATGTGAGACTGTTGCAACGACATCATACTGAAGGCTAGTATAACACATAGCAAGGGATTCTTATGACTCGATTCCTCGTCGATATTCGCCGAAACAGAAGCGAAGAATTAAGGGAAATTTGGCATGACAAGTGAGCACAACTAGCTTTATTTTAGGTCGCACTTATGCGCTTACCCATAACAGAGTTGAACACAAGCTCCGGGAACTAGGCTGGACCGAAATAGAAGACAATTTGCCTTCCGAGAAGCTTGGCTATTGGTGGTCACTTGTTGACCGAGCACAGGAATTTACGGAATATAGTAAGTAGAGAATGCTTGTGTTTCTAGTCGACTGACGTTGTTGTATCAGGATGGGAGCGACTCAAACCAGTTATCTTGGACTTTCTAGATATTGAAGCGAAGGAGCGCCCAGAGCGAGAACGAATGGCACGCCGCGAGCTACGAGACTGCAAGCTGCGAGAGCTGTTCAATGCTGTTCAAGGCACAATGCATAACCAGCCACCTTGGAGAGAAATCTCGGTCACAGAAGCAGCAGCCATGATACTTGAGTGGATCCCTCCACCCGATTACGAAGACGCACTTGAATGGCCTATTATGCGCGACTTGTTGGAGACCGACGATTCTGTGGAACGCATGGAGGCGCGCTTTGAGCGGCATCGTGAGGAGATTTCACGGCTGGTCCCGGAGTGGGGGAAAAGAGTCAAACGAGAGTGGGCTAGTATAATTAGAGAAGGACGCAGAAAGGACGGGTTTACAGTCGACCCTCCTCGAGCTTGCTTGCCCGTGAGCAATGGACAAAGCGACCCTTTCGAAAACGCAGATGCCGATACATCCTTACTCCTCCGAGCAGATAGCATATTTTCCTATGGAAAAAAGCCCAGTCCTTGTTCGTACTTCGTACTCTTTTGGTGCATGTATGTCGGCGATGGCATCAAGTATTATCTAGGTCCCCTTGATATGGCGGCTTTTACCTTTTGCTCACGCGCATCAGGAATCGCAAGTGCGCTCTTAGCGTCGCTTAGGCAGCCCAACGCTTCAGGCCTTGAGTTTTGCGCTAGCTCTGGTGAATGGTTCAGATGTGGTAGATGCCACACTCATAGACTAGCCTGGCTATCTGTGGTACGCCGCTCCTGTTTGTTTATACCATGCGCGCGTTTTATTTAACCAGTCAACGCACTAGATTGGCCACTATGTTGATGCTGCTAATGACTGGGAGAAAGATCAAGCATCCCTTCCAAGCCTTTTAGAGCTAGGCGTAGCATACAACAACACACATGACCTCAAGTCCAATGACCCCAGACCACTATTGACGCAGTTAACGGCCCATGGTATCAAAATGCTATCTGACACATACAATGAGCTCGAGAAGATGCTGTGGCCTATGCAGGTTGCGGAGGAATTGGGGGTACAATTCGAAGGTATTGGGAGCGATAAGCGTATTAGGTCTATCTTGGAGAGAGATCGGTTTGTGTGTAAACTGTGCGAACAGGTGAAACTGGAACTTGAGAGGATCATGTTTACGGACATACCGGATTTGTTTGACCATCTTCGCAACGTGTGAGTACCGTCTCTTTCAGATGCCCATTGGTCTGAGCTGAACGCCTTGATACATGTGTGATACTAGCCACAACGTTCTAGACCCAGAGTGCAATCTTGTTTTGGAGGACCATGAATCAGCAAAGAAAAGCCCCTACTTTCGTTTGTGTGAACAATTCGAAGGCCTGACTTATTCTTGGGGTGTTAGTGTGTCGCACTGAGGATATCTTTTAAGCTCAGCATTCTATTTATTGAACCTTTAGCATGTTTTGCCTTGCCTCTTGCTCACTAAAGTTTTCATCGTATATACATGCTGCCCTCATATAGGACTATCTCAGTTTATTCTTTACGTCGGAATTCCTTCACTTCATCATTGTTCCACTCCACAAATGAGCCGGAAAGTGATGGTTTGGCTGCGACAGATAACCCCGCAATAACATGGCCAGTATCCTGAGGCTTGACGAGCATGGAGTCCGCATGAAGTTTCGTGAATCTCTCGTGTTCATCGGGTCGCATGGTAGAATGTCCTATCCGAAACTAAGTCATGTGCGCGTACGAAGTATTAATAAACTATATGTACCTCGCTGCCTGATGATGGATTGCATCTACAAATAGTTTTGTTAGATAATTCCTAGGTATATGCGTCATGGCGCTAAGGTTACCTCGGTATCAACCACGCCTGGCCTGACTGCAACCGATACAACGCCTTTCTCCTCGTTTGCCAAGGTCCTATTGTGGCATCTAGCTGACTGTGGATAAAATACTCGATTGACCAAGACTTACCGAGCCAATGAGTTCAGAGCAGCCTTGGAAGCGCTATAAGGACCCCATCCCTCCACTCCACCAGTAGCTGCACCAGAGCTACATCACACTAAGTATAACGAGATGCACATACGAAAAGTTGAATAAATTACCTTACGAATATTATACGACCATGGGCTTCACGCAAAGATGGAAGACTAGCTTTGATTAGATAAAGCGTCGAGAACAAATTGACATCAAACGCTGTCTTCCACCCCTCCACAGTCGATTCTGATGAGTCTATGCGCCCGAGGGGATCTAGTGTTCCAGCGTTGAGAATCAGACCGTCTAGACGACCAAATTTGGACTTGGCAAGATTGACAGCTGAGATGGCTGACTGCTCTTGAGTGCTGCCGAGAACTCAATATTAGACATTCAAGTGTCAGTAAACGATGTCATAAATGGATAGCGTACACATCTCCTTCCAAAAGAGCCAAGCTATCTGGGTGATCAGAGGCTAGCGCACTAATCTCAGGTGTGCGGGTGCGTGACAATGTAATAACACGCGCATTGTACGACTTGAGAAGTGCCCCAACTACAGCAAGTCCAATGCCCCTGTGATCGAATGAGCGCGTCATCGTGAGCTAGCCCTGCAGCATAAAAGCGGAAAACGCCTCACCGAGAGGCTCCAGTGACAATTATCACAGGCGCAGTCGACATTTTAGCTATGAGCGAGTAGGTCTTGAGCTTGAGGTGACAGTTGTGTTAACAGTGGTGGGAATCGAAATAAGTAATCCGACGACGATCAGGCTTCCCACGTGAGGCTGACCGATTGATCCAGGGCACTCGGTTAGATCGGCATCCCCGAGCATGCTAAGCGCCTCATTGCGACCACGACCTCGTTATGATTAGTTACGTTCTTTTGGTCTCTCGACAGGGCAAGTCTTGAGCACATAAAAGAAACAACGAAAAAAAACTAACAGATGGAACGAATATAGGGAAAGTTAGACTCGCAAAATGGTACTCCACAATGTCACCCAAGGTCAAGGTCAAGATCGTAAAGGACGTCACCCAGCTTGTCCTTGCACGACGGACCCGGATGTGTAACTTCTTGGAGTACAAAGGTATGTGACACTGTTCTTCGAGTTCGTAGAGAACCATTCATTGACAATGCCGACCTGTCGCCCTCGCGTAGATACCAAGGTCGTGTACCGACGCTACGCCTCGCTTTTCTTCGTCTGCGGTATTAGCTCGGGGGATAATGAGCTTGTGACTCTCGAGATCATTCATCGTTATGTTGAAGTTCTCGATCGCTACTTTGGGAACGTAAGTGCTGGACTTCTGTCTGTGGATTTATGGTCTAAACCGCGTTTTCACCGACGTGAATCAGGTTTGCGAGCTTGACCTGTGAGTGTAACTATTTTGACTACTATTAGGTACTATGACTGACATCTCTCCAAGGATTTTCAACTTCCAAAAAGCCTACGCTGTGCGTCCATACCCTTCTTCACCCATTTCCCCCCATTCACTCACCTCCAACAGATCCTAGACGAACTGATCATCGCTGGCGAACTCCAAGAGTCATCAAAGAAATCAGTTCTTCGAGTTGTAGGTCTACTCTTTTCTCTGGCTTTCTGCCCTATTCCAACCTTGATCATCTTCGCCAGGTTGCCCAATCAGACGCAATAGAAGAGACCGAAAACAGTGAGGATAGCCTTGCCCGCCTGGGCTCTCGAAGTGCATGATAATAGATTTATTCAATCGCTCTTTCCTTCTGTTTTTTGTTATATCTGGCAATTTGATTGGTGCTTCCTCTATCACAAGTGGGAGACGCACTCGCAGAGGCTGGCCTGTAGGATTAGGGCAATATCTTGTGTACGCCATTCCATCGTTACTTGTTCGTAGAGCTAATCCAATGAGATGATGGATAGATTTTTGAACCATATCACAGATTGTCATCGCGGCACATTAATGAATTATACGTCAAGATAGCTCGTTACATATTAAATCGGTATCATCATAACTTCAGACCCAAATAAAAAAGATTCTAATAAGAAAATGTCTAATCGCTCTTCTCATCATCGTCTTCACCCTCGTCATCTCCATCACATTCGTCGTCCGATCTATCATCATCGACCTTATCGAGGTCGGGAGCAAAGATGGCCCTGTTAGGATATTAGCGAGGAAACAACAAAGGTCAGAGGCGCATTTACCTAATGAGAATCCTCCAGATGAGGAAATACCAGAAGAGATTGACAATTTGCAAGAGGAAGATTGGCGAGAACACCGCAAACTTGCCCCTAGTTCATTAATCGAACTCAGTACTCTGCCTAGTTGAATAATTGTATGGTCACTCACCACCAAGCTGCGTATGTGTGGGTGCTCGGATCTAACACCGTATATATTTCTCTAAGAAAAGAAAGTGGGTGAGCGAAGAGCAAAACCCCACACATGAAAAGCAACATACGGGATCAAGTCATATTCGAACCAGACCGAATACAAAATCCGAAGATTAAGCCAGTGGCGAGTATAGCTAATCAGGACAACATTCTATCAGCCCTGTGCATGTACCAAGCTGCGAAAAAAAACGCACCTCCATACAACAGTAGACCATCCGAATGCGACAAATTTAGATTTGTTCATCTTTAAATAGTTGAATATTTTCGACAACTACACAGCTAGCAGTTAGCTCACAAAAACAAGTGACGACAGGCTGGTACTTACTGCTAAGAATACATCAGATACATCCATAGTAATGAAAACGGCGTTGCCGATCCAGGTCAAGTTAACAGCGTAGCTCGAGCCGACGAGGAAGAGAGTGACAAGATGGTGGATTACGAGCTCGGCAAAGTCCTTGCGAGGTTTTTCGAGGCCAAGGACCATCACAAGGAGTTGCTGTATCCAATATGATGCTTGGAGGAGGTAATACGACTTCATGAGGCCGGTCATACGCCAATGAGGATATTCTGTTTTAATCGATTGAGTCGAACACTCGAAAGTTTTAAGAATTATGAGCTCACCAAGCCAGAAGTGCTCTGTCTTGAACCACCAGGTCGGCATCCCACTCATAATATAGATGCCAAGAGATCCAAAGAAGCCAAAGTAAAGTACAGCATATCCCTGTTCAGCAAACCTAGATAAATCAAGCAGGATGTTTAGCGTTGTAAAAATCCGGTTCTTGAAGGACACACCTGTCTCGCTTCGTCTCTTTACCAATGCCTAGAGATTTTGCCCAAGGACGAAGAATATAAATAGTGACAGATTGTCGTACAAACGAAAAGAAAATGATGTAGTAGGCTAGGAATAAATAATCCTGAATTGTCCTATTTAGCTTGAAGTCTAAATGCTTAATTAAATCCAATGCTTACCAACCAGCCCTTGTCGAATCGAGCGTCGGACGGGTTAGAGTCGGGCAGATAGTACGAAATAAATAATAGAGGCGCAAACGGGTTCTTGTAATTGTGTTTGAAGACGTATCGCGTGACCAATTCGAAGTTAGCGTAAAGAACCACTGGGATCATCAAGAGCTTAAACGAGGAAGCTAGTAAGACACGCCCTAGTCAATTTACTAATCCATGAACGGCAAGATCGACAATATTCACCAGGCTCTCTCATCCATCGCATTGTTTTAACGTCGTGCCAGAGGCCGCAGGGTTGATTCTGCTCAGCTCCTGCACCTGGCAAATCCAGCCCTCGTCGTTTTTCATTCGTATACCGAAGCTTCGCGTTAGAGAGTGAATTCATGTTTGGGCTCGTCGAGGGAGTTGAGTCTGGGCTGCCTTCTGCCATGGCTCCGGCAATGTGGTGATCTGGGTCATGTCTAAAAACGTCGGTTTTTAGCAGCAGGTTGGTGAAATGCCAAGAATATACTTACTCTATACGATCCAGTGCATCCTGAATAGAGCCTGACCTCGCCCTGTTTTTGTGGCTTTTGACTCTTAGACGAGTAGATGAAGACTCGCTTTCAGACATAGTATGGATGAATCGACCCTAGTAGTGTTTCAGATTGACAAACGAGAGAATGAGATCTGCCTCTGGGGCAAGGAGGTGGTGGGAGAACAAGAGTGTATAGCCCTCAGAGAGCTCGGCCGCCGCCATGTTTAAGAGCCCGGGATTCTCACGAAGGTTAAGCGCCCCAACGGTCATTATTTGCAAATACCCAAATCCCTCACAAATCCAATTGCTCCATTACATTGTTTTTCTAGTTGACCACCTCAGTTGACGCGCCTATCTCATTGTTGCTCGGGAATGGCACTACCGCCCGCTCTTCTGCATGGAACTACACCACATGAGCTCGAGTTCATCGCAGCTGAGGAGATTGTCACTGTCGTCCCGACGTTTTCAATGGAGAGGATACGACTGATGTCGGTGCGTGTATTCGACAATGTATTTGCATAAATCGCCCGTAACTGGGACATCTGTGTGGACAGTAGGGAGTATACGGCCCATTTCGGCCTCCAGCACGCTCTCAAGTACCACTTTGGTTTGCTGCAGATCTTAAATTGAAACGGAAGTGTTATATTGTTCCGCCAGATTGGTTGAATGTTGGTAAGTAGCATCCTAGGATGATCCACTGATCGACATTAACGCGTAGGGGAGACAGAGTGGCTACAAGAGAAACTCCGAGAAGAGATAGCAGCGGACACGTTTAGCAAGATGCCTTTTCGATATATTGAGATGTCCAAGATCCTGCTAGACGTGTACGTTGCCTTTTTTGTTACTTACGTTTAATATTCACATGTCATGTAGCGCATATGACGACATAGCATCCTCAGAACGAGTTCGAAACTTACTGAAGGACATCCAAGAAGCTCGACAAGCCAAACTTCGTGCTGGTCTCAAAGACCTAGACCACCTTCAGCTTTCTGTTAGTCATAATCTCGCTCTTTCGGATCCCCATTTGACCGTCTGATTGCGCTGTCTAGTTCCCGAATATCTGTGCGATGGAAATTAATGAGCTCCGACCATTCTTCATTAAAGCGATGGAAGTTAAAGGTCGACTCTTTGCCGCACCGCTGGCCGATAACGATACTACCGTGGGCGGCACAGCCGACGCGACGTTCGGAACCACACAAGATCAGACTCTAGGTGGATGGGGCGATAGCTACAATATGGACACTACTTGAAAGAAAGTAGATATAATAAATATACTAGTGCAGTAAAAATACAACGGCTACAACCAGTCCGTGCGACAAGCAAAAAGCGAGGGGGTTAGATGAGAGCATGAATAAATAAACGACGAGATCGCTAGAAAATAGGGGGAAGACCTGTTTTGCGTCTTTGATCTTGTACCCAAAATTTGACGAGATTCAGAGTTGCAACAGCGTCTTCCAAACTGGAGTGTCCTTGAGTTGCTGCCCCGTCGACGTTGCCATTTTGAATTAACAATCCAAGGTGTTCTCGGGCTCTGGATTGGATAGATTGTCAATGGCATACAGCATGACCTAGCAGGAGGAACGTACAAGTCTCGTAGAGCTCGTCGATATGGGAATCCAGATCCATGAGGGAATAACAGCGTAGTATCCACCACGTTCAAATGAACCATACGGAGTGCGCGCATGTCGTTCTCGAGACTATACAAAGCAAGAGTTAGTATTGCACTACGCTTGCTATATAAACAAACATACGCGTGCCCGATGAGCATGGTCTCTGGCCCGATCAACTTTCTCAACTCTCTTCGTACACCATCCAAATCTAGCTCGGCCTCATCCAAAGACTTCACGCCGGAAAACCGGGTATTATAGTCCCTACGCTCACACTTTCAGTCGCAACGCCCGAAATCAATCAAAACCATGCACTTACAAAACTTCCACACCAATATCCATTTTCACAAGCTTGTCATACACTGACTTGCCGGCTCCGTCGATCACCGAGACTCGCGCAAGACTCATTCCTGCCGTAGTGTATATCATCTCGCAATCTAGCGCAGCGACATCTAATTGGCCAGGTGGAGGAGTTCCAGGTTGGGATAGCCGCGGGTATTCAATATCTTCGAATTTAGAGGATAGAGAGTAGGGGTGTCGTGCATGAAGGAGGTTAAAATCTTCAGGGTCTTTGAATACGTGCGCGCCGATTACGCAGCCCGGAGAGCCATTGGGGGCATTACAGCATTTATGCATAACTTCTCTTAAGCCCCCAATGGTATGTACACTTCTCTGATATCTCCCTTGCCTCTTCCTCGCCCCATGGTGCCCTTACAACAAACAATGTCTGACACCGCTCACACGTCACCTCTTGCCCCTCTTCACTAGGTCTCGTTCCCCCTGGTCCATCGGGAACCTCAACTAAGAAACCCCACTTTGAGAGCTGCTCCCGCGACATCTTCGCACTCTCAATATGAACACGTTTCAGCATCGAATTCTTCTGCGCGCGTCGCGCATCAACAGAGCTTTGTGTGCCAACCGACGGGTGAGAGACATTGTTTGGTTTCGGGCGTTTTTTGATCATGGTGATCGTGTGTGCACCGTTCTGTGACCAAGGGTAGGATGAGATGGCGTGCTATGAGAACAAAGAACGTGATTGACGTACATTTTTGTATGTCGTTCTTTGGGACCTGGCGTAGATCTCCGCTTCTTGGGCTATCGCATGCTGGCCAGGTAGGGTGGCTGTTTGAGAGTTACTTGGGATATCGCTGTATAGCGTCCGGAAAGTCTGCTAGACATGAGAATCATACAAAAACGAATCAAGCCAACATTCAATACACACCTCGTATATTACAGTCACCATCCTCTGACGTTCCTTGAGTGGTACGTTGGTGTTCGCAGCGTTGATGTTCAAGATAGGCGCCCCAGCTGGAGTCAACGAAGTCTTAAACAGTCCGCAATCACAAGTCAGTCGAGAACACAACTCGGGGTAGGTCTACCAAGTACTAACCACAGAGGGAGGAGCAGGTTTACGAACCGGCCCTGGCGCGATCTTGGGGACTTTTGCAGGCGGGGGTGGGGATGACGCGAGCGATAACGCCTCGACAGACCGCTTAGTTGTCTCCACGCGAGGGGCAGATGTCGGGCGGTTAGGTCGAGGGACACCAATCGGAGGTCGGCTCGCACTAGAGGACGCGGACTTGGCGAGAGGAACTGGTGGTTTTGAGCTTGATGGTCCGGGTATGTTGTCATTGTTATTGCTTCCTCGTATTGCGCCGATTGGGCCTCTGGAGGATGGACCCGGTTTCCCTGGCAAAGGAGATATGCCGTCGGTAGCAACCTGAACAGGCTGAGTGCCTGTTGCGTTCTTTGGTGTTTGAGTTGGCCCATGCGACAAGGGGCATGGAGAGCGGATGCAATGTTGGTCGGGACATTCTGTTGTTTGTTAGGATCTAATTTGGATAGCAACGAGTTCTACACGACTCAACGATTCGACTTGAACAACCCGGCGGGTCTGAACATCGTAGTTCCAAGTTAGTCGGAGGAGTGGTCGCCTGGAGTCGAGTACAAGTCGGATAGCTTAGTGTCGTAGCCACGTGAGGCAAGGGTTGGAAAATCGCGGCACGCGCTGAGGGTGCTCATAAGATTCAACGATTGAATTCATCCATTCACAATATATTCATAAAACAGAACATTCAAGATGAGACATGTACGATATTTTTTTAGCAGTGAGCAGCCGTAGTTTCTTTAGGAGGCCAAGGCGCGCGGTGAGTGCGTGGAACGACTCGCTTGAAGAGACCCTCAACAGTCCCCTCGATCGGTTTGTGCTTAATCTCGCCCTCTTCTACATACTCCTCAAAGCCCGTCACCTTCCTGGAGCCCTCCATCTTAGCGATACCCTCGGCGCTGTAGATGGCCAGGGCCATACTCGTGAGAGTCTTGATTTATATAAAATCAGTTATCTTGTCATGTCTGAAATATGGATGAGCCTACTGGGTTGGCGGCGAATGGAGTGTCAATTACACCATTTCCCTGAGAAAGCGTGAGACATTGTTTAATGATTGAAAGGCAAAACTCACAGCTACGAAGAGATTTTTGCTATATGGTTTGACCACCGGTTAGCCTTCAGAGTTTTTTATGGCACGCATTTGCACGACTCACAAGTTGTGGACCTATTAGCGTTAAAGAGTTAGCATAAAGATCACGCGTAAACTTCATATTCTTACCTGACCGCGGAAGTTGGCACACGACTTGTCGTTGTTATCATGACTGAGGTTTGGGTCAGTTTTTCTAGCCTCCTCAAATACTAGTTTTAGACATACCCCAAGCGAGTA
>JAYRCO010001040.1:0-13898 GCA_037042815.1 Ceratobasidium papillatum | reverse complement strand
ATATTACTACCAGCTACGAATGGTCGGTTAAGGCGCTGGAGAATATATCTAACGCTGCGATGGAACTGGCTGATTGCGAAAGTCGACGCCCTGCCTGGATATTAGATTGAGGTCCAAACTGGTTATGAACTTACCATTGCTACGGCCTCTGTATATAGCAGCTAGAAGTGCTTTTATTTGATTGCTTCGAAAGGCGTGAAAGCTGTGAATCCTCGTGCGCAAATGCGGCACAAAGTGATTCCGTAAGAGCATCATGTTGAAAGTCGACACGAGAGCTATCGATTCAACGACTAGATACAGCGATTTTGTACATGAACGAGACAATAGACACAGCGCATACATGAGAGATAAGGGAGCATATACACAATAAGAAAGCGCATAAAGGGGTAACTACGTACCCGGCGCTTGTACCAACAACACATCAAGACAGAGTATCCAAGCGCACGGCTTCCAACAAATATTAGGCACTTCTCAGAGCAATTTTTTGGGTTGGTAAAGTACTTGAGGATCACGGGGATCGACGCTTTTGCTTTCTCCAGTCGATGCATAGTGTATGCTAGATTATCCCGACGGTTTCCAAGGATAATTGGAAGAAACGCTTCCTTAAAAGGTAGAACTTGCTTGATAGACTCGCGGGTGGGCTCATTGGCGATCGCTGTTGCCGCCACGTAGGGAGTATATCTGGTGAGAACCAATCGCAGGTCTCCCACACCAGCGTAGGCAGGGCGAAACGACTTGCCCCGCTTGGAAATACAGTGCGCCTCATCCTCGACGACGACTTGCTTGTGTTTTTGGGCAAGCTCACGCGATTTGATGGTGGGACTTAACCAAGAGGTATCAAGGAAGGCCTCAATCGACGATATCACGACTTGATCCTTGCTGGCTTGTATCTCCTAACGAATGGGCGTATTTTAGTGGTATCATACACATTTTGAATGTACTTAAATGCTGGACACAACTTGTAGAGTCCTGCATGAGTTGTAGTGGAGTTTACTGCAATCGCACTAATCTTCCAAACTTCCGAAAACGTTCTGGCTTGTTGATTAGCGAGGGCATTCAGAGGCGAAACAATCCAGACGTTAAGCTTTTTATCCAGCCAGCAACTCATAACAAACAGTCGAGTCTTTCCTGATCCAGCCCTGGCGACGATAAATACATCTCTCTTCAGATGAGCTGCAAGCGCAGCCTCAAGTAGCCAGTCGTAAGGAGACAGCTTGCAGCTCTCTAGAGATTTCTGAGTAATTGGAGACTTTTAAAGCGTACCATATTCCTCAGATCTAAGCTCCAGGTCTTTGAGACGCGCTTCGGGAGACAAATCGGCGGGCGCATCGAGAGGCGCATCGAGAATTCGAGAGAGTTCTCCAGTGACTTCCAGGGGGTCATAACTATACTCAGAGTTGCTCATAGTAGATAATATGTACCTAGGAATGATTATGGGAGCATAAATAGACTGCCCGGCACTCCAGAGCCTCGAGCCACGACGCGAGAATTGGTTGACGAGCCACCCAGATAGGATCCTGAGCTTGGCGCTTAGCAATTTCCTATGAACGAAGGCCGTTTCGCCCGCCGGTTTTCGACCTAAAAATGTTCGATTTTTGCTTCGAAAACTGATTCAATCGAAAGTGCAGCATCGAAATAGAAAGTTTGGTCTGTTACATGTATCTAATTTACAACTTGGAGGGGGAGTAAATGGGCGGTCAAAACGTGGCTAGTCACATGCCAGGATACACCAAGCGTTCTGGGACCAATTCCTCCCACGTCCATTTCAAATTCATCAAAGTGTGTGGAATTTCCTTTTTCGGTCCCAGAACGATTGGGTACCAGGTAAGAGAAGCCCTTCGACCAACGAGTGGGTGAGGCACAGGTGCACAGCCATCAGGTTCGGAACCGATCAACGCAAATCCTTGGCATACACTGGTCTCGACCACAACAATCAATATGAACTTGAATAAAGGGGGGTGGCGCCTCGAGGGTGCTATGAGTGTCCGATTGTCGTATATATAGGCTGGGGTGCTTTTTAACTTGGTCTCTGCGTCTTTTTCGTTCACTCTTTACCCGCGATGCAAGACGAAAGACAGTTGGTGAAGAGACAGGAATGCACTGGCGGAGTTCCGGTTTCGACTCGATATGCTGTTACAAGGGTTACGACTTATGTGGTGTCGTATTCCGAGTCCCCTACTTCCGCTACTCCTACCACGACGAGCCGGTGGGTTTCTCGTTACTTGTATCCTGTGCGCTCGTTGATGAACAACTTATTAGGAGAGCCTTTACCCTCAACACGACCTTTCGTACTTTTCGGCCGCTTCCTACCACAACTAGCACGAGTACTGCCCCTCGACCTCCTAGTAGGAGAACCCCGAGTGGTACGTCCTTTTTTATATCAGGTTGCTTATAATAAGCTAAATATACGTAGTTTATGAGTTTATCCCGAGGGCCGGGAATCCTGGCGTCCCGATTACGCTTACTGGAGTATATCGTACGCTAGTGCCCGTGGAGACTATATATAGCTGCCCAGAGGAATCGTCGAGCGAGCCTCCTACGTCCAGTAGGCCACCTCCTACGTCGAGTGAGCCACCTACGTCGAGTGAGCCACCTACGTCGAGTAAACCCCCAACCTCGAGCAAACCTCCTACATCAAGCGAGCCACCGCCGACGTCAAGTACACTACCGCCTACGTCGACCTCTCATGTTATTTCGACTACGCCTACTTCGCGGCCGCCTCCTACCCCTAGCACGCGTCCGACGAGTTCTATCCCTCCACCCACGTCGTCTAGTCATATGCCCAGCACGACAACGAATGTTGAGCCCTCTACGACGACGTCCACTCCGCGCCCTAGTACTACCTCCACCATTTCATGGCCGTGCAGTGATTACTTATCTCCGCTTGAACAATGGACGTACGGAACTTGGTGTCTCTTGACTTCATCTTCGTCTTCGTCTTCGTCGGGGTGTCGTAGATACATTAGCGGAGAGAACACGTGGGTTGAGGTTCCTTGTACGAGTACTACTACGACGTCGTCTTCTGCTTCATGGGAGTGCAGCTCATTCGTAAACAGTCTAGAAGACTGGGTCAGCGCGCCCTGTACCTCGTCGACTTCAAACACTACGTCTTCGATGCCTCCGACCACATCTTCGACAACACCAACTACATCTTCGGTTCCGCCTACCACATCTTGGCCCTGCAGCTCATTTGCTCGTAGCTTGGACACATGGGTCAGTGTGCCATGTACGTCGACGCATACGAACACCACTACGTTTTCAACTTGGTGGCCGTGTAGCTCTTTTGTCAACAGCCAGGCAGGTTGGGTCGGAGCGCCTTGTACGTCTTCGATGAACAGCACGACCGCAAGCAGCACGTCTACAACCACTACGACTACCACGACGACCAGTACGATTGCTACTGAGCCCCCAGTGTGTAGCTCGTGGATTGCGACTCTGGAGGAGTTTGCTACCGTTCCATGCACGACTTTTACGAGCAATACAACTTCAATGTCGAGCACTACATCGAGTTCATACTCGATTACTACGAGTACATCCTCAAGTAGCACCAGCACACACTCGACAAATACAACCATAATTACCAGTTTACCGTCTACAACCCCGATCACGACCGTCTCAAGCACGTCCTCTTGTAGTCCTTACTTTGACGAGTTTGGGAGATGGAGGTCTTGCTCTCAGACCAGTACTTCAAGCCATATTACTAGCATAGATTCTGTGCTCACGAGCCAGATCTCGGTTACTTCCAGTTCTACTGATATATCTTCAGCCGGGACAGAGATATCGTTAAGCTTTTCGTCTTCGTCACGGGTGCTGCTTCAGACTAGTCTTGTCAGTGCCACGCATACAATCACTAGTTCTCCGCCAGAGACGAGCGTCGAGACTTCACGCGCCAGTCTTGGCTCGTCAAGCCCACCGACGAGTCATTCGGGCCCGCTAACGAGTGGTTCTAGTCTTAGCCTCGGTACAACCCAGACGCCCTTGTCGTCCTCAAGTGCACAATCGCCAACTCAAACGACGCCAGCACCTACTCCAACCCAAACCTCGATCATATCATTCTCCTCACCATTAGCCACTCAAATGATGACTTCCGCTTTCCTTGTACCATCCGGTACCAACGCCCTTCTCATTCCATCCGCAAGTAGCACGACCACCCCTATCTCCAACAATGGACTCCACGGAGGGGCCCTTGCAGGTGCGATTGTCGGTGGAATTTTGGGTGTCGTTGGTCTACTTGGCATTGGCGCGTTTCTCATGCGTTCTTTGGGAGGTGCGAAAAATGCAGCGGATTTGTGGGGCGGGTCTGGTGGAGGGGGCTATGAACGTACTTCAGGTGGTGATAGTGGTGGATCAGGAGGAATGAGCGAGCACCCAGAGCGCCGGCCGTCACTGCGAAACCGCCTAACGGGCGGAGGATTCAATGATGGACCTAGTTCGTCGTCGTGGGCGGCGTATGCGTATGCCGGAGGTGCTGTTGCTGGAGCCGTCGCGTCAAATCAACAGAATAGGCGTGGTCGGGACTCGGGTGGACCTAACGCGAATGCGCGCTATGGAGACGGGGGTTTGCGAGATGAGGATACTCCGAGCGGACAGGCGCGATATGGGGATGGTGGACTCGATGGGCCTGATTCCCACTATGATACGAGTGCTAGCGCTGGTCCTTCGGGGACTGACCATATGCATGGTGGGGACGGTTTATTTGAACCATATCGTGATTTGCCGCAGGATGATGGCCCTCGAGGAGATATTGGGGGACACGATGAAGGATATAGCGGCGCTCCAACCCGGCCTGGTGACTCGAGTAGTTCTGGTGTTCCTGTGAGCTTGACGAATGCGGCAGGCACAACTTCTCTTGGGCCGGCGTCTACTGCAGCAAGTGGGGGAACTGGAACTTCTGGACCGAACAATGTTGGAGGGAGCTTTGGCGGCTCTCAATCTATACCGGTGGGACAACAAGACACACCGGGAGGGGGAGGAACTTCGAACGGCCGAGGTCTCTCTCCTGTCTATTCTTCCAATGACTCGGGTCCTGCTCAGCCTATTATTGGTGATAGTGGCAGCGCATCTGGCGGACAGACAGGCGACGATGCTTCATATCAACAACAACAGTCCGGGCGAGTACCTTACTGGGATGACAATCCGGCCGTTGCGCCTGGCGGTGATAATGGCGATGTTTCAAATGCCGTACCAAGTAGTGCCGGAACAGCTGATACTCCGCATTGGAGTTTGCTCGGCGATATGGAGTCTGGTCAAGCAGCCTCTAACAGTGGTGTTGATGGATCGACTTCACTTGCCGATCCTAGTATACTTGATCCCCCCAAGGGTTTGCACCAAGCACTGGGTAGGATGGGAACCATCGGCAATACAAGTTCCCCGAGCAGGAGTAGAGGACAAAGCCCGTTCTATAAAGCTGGAGAAGTAGGTGCAACTATACAGCCCTTGCGAGTGAACAGAAAAGTTACTGGCCCGAGGATTCAACCTAAGAAGAGTCTGTCACCAAATGATGAGCCTAGTATGCCACCACCTTACGCCACTAGTGAATAGCTTTATTGCGAGTAATGAGATTTGAACTGTATGCGTAGGCCTGTCTTTTTGGTTTCTTGTATTATTGTCATGTTTCATTAGGTCGACTGTATGCATGATTAGACATTTGTTATCTCGGATATTTCAGCTTGTGAATCATACTGTTGTCTACAAGATATGTTGCATATCAATCTAGTAGCCTATATCTCGATTCCCTTTTCGCCTCCTTCACAATTCGACTGCCTAGTCTGTCATATAGATGCCAAGAACATCCATGTTTGTATTTTACGTTACGTCGGGCTCTGTGACTGTGTAAATGAGACGCTAAAGAAATGATGAACCAAAGAAATCGGTCTGGTCACGAGGAGTATTATGAGAAGGCTAACTGAGTTTATTGGACCAAACTCTGCTAGCGGCCACCCGCTAGACTCACGTGAACTTCTGTTGACCATGTCCTCATCTACAACACCAGGAGCACTGGAGCACACCACAACCACAGCACCTAGTAGCACTCGTCATGAGCGCCTTCCCAAGAATGACACCACGCATATCCCTAACGCAAGCCTATGCACCATCACTCAGGTTGGCCAAGGAACAAGCTTGTGCCACCTCCTTGCTGAAGATAGTGATAGTAGACTTGTGAGTAGTGTTTTTACACTTCCATGATTGATGCCAACCCAGATTTGTTTCGTAGATCAGCCAGCTAGAGTTTGCTTGGGGCTTAGAGCCTGGTACGCTTGACGTGAACAATGCGCGAAACACGATATTCTGTGAGAGCAGCTAATATCGTCCACATGCGGTAGTACTGAGCTCGGAATAGTAACAGAAAATCTCTTGAATCTCTTTAAAGAAGGTGACTGGGCTCTGGTGCCATCAGCGGAGACTATAGAAGAGGTCGCTTGGCAGACCACAGTAGCTGGAGTATCAGAAGTACGGTCCCTCTACACAAAGGCATGCGTCATCGCCTATTACAGCCTGCTAGTGTACTAAAATCCAATGGGTTATAGTTTGACTCGCAGGAAGCATACGAATACGAGTTTGTGTGCTTCAAGGGAACAGCTGACGATATTGTTCGACAAAACCCGGAGACTGGCCAACCAATCGTGTTCCATTCTCCGTACAAGGACTTCCCACTTGTTCACTCGCACGCCCATCCATGCTTCGTCATGTGCGACATTGGGCTGAAGCATACCAAGTTCAATCACTCCCTCGAGGGTGAACTACGTGGCCGTGTGGCTATCTGTCGCAACCTGTATAAGAGGTGGCTGTCTGCCAAGCCATGGGTCATGCCTTGCGTCGATCCAAGTTCAAGTTCTGAATCGAGCACCCACTCTTCTTCCTCGAGTCCCTCCCGATCCAACCTATCCAGCGTTAGCGCTGTTGCATCATACCCGAGTGCTAGCGCAAGGCTAAAACGCAAACGCAGTGCCGAAGATGGAGCTACCGACTTAGAAGGCGCACCTAAAACGAAACGGCAGCGCCAGATAAAGCCCGACTTGCTAGATGAGCTTGGGAGAACTCACTGTGAGTATAGGGTGATGTCCATAGTCAGATATCAGCAAGATGTTTTTGACAGAGATTACACAGGGAGCATCGGGGGATGGGTCAACGACGTGGCAAACTGTGGCTCTCCAGACAGTGCTTCCGCACCAGGAGATAGTGAAGCTCAGGCTGCGCTTGAGAAGTATAGAAACGAGGATGCCTCGTCGAAGATCAGCTAACTCGATGGACAAAGCCGATTATTTGTACAGACCGCCTGAATCGTTTTGTCGATTACAGCGCTTTTTTATTCTTAATTATTTCCCTACGCATCTCTCACCATATCGATAGGCCGTTGCGAGGCTCGCATACATAGTGTCTTGTTGTTCTCTCAATAAACCAAGTGCTTCATCTCAGTACCCCAAGTCAGATATGAAAGTGTGTGAGTCCGCCTACGATAAATATATACTGTACTGGCAAGAGATGAACGTCGGTCCCGGTCCCAGCCGGCGCCGACGCGACGTTCCGAATTTCCAATGTCCTATGTCCCACCGCACATCGACGCAGCGGGACACATGTTTCCTAATATAGTAATATAACAGCTTTTTTCTAAAAAACGAGTCATAGATGAAGATTTCATAACTACTGGTTGAAGCCCATTAATCTAGCCAGTATTTTACTTAGAAGGACGAAGAAGGCGCAGAGGTTTGACTATCCTAAGCTACGGATATGACCCAAATTGGCATGCCGTCCTAGATTCGTTTTTGTCTTTGTGCTCACCTACATCCATGCAGTAATAGACCGAACGGCTCCGTGAGAGAGATTTCGGGGTCTCTGGGGGTTCCAAAAGCCTCGCTATCCGTGAGATAGCTTGCAGCTGGTTAAGTACCTGCATCAAATCGCCTAGTCAACTTTAACATGTAGCATACATGCGTAGGGGGTTGTAACTGAAGTTCATGAAATCATTTTGTTCACCTCAGATGTTTGGCTCCTACGTAGCCAGGAGGTCTATTGACATATCTCTTCAAGCGTCTTGTCCACTACACAGCCACCGACGTTTGCGTCTGTCCCGCGTCCCTCGGTAGGCCGACGCGGCGGGACACACATACCAAATAAACCAGAATAAAGCGAAGCGCCCGTCGCTTTTACGTAAGCGACGTTCATCTCTTGCCAGTACAGTAGTGGGCCACAAATCAAATGGAACACGTGACCTGTTTGCAGAAAAGCGGTTGCGACGGGCGACAACAAGGAAATATTGAGTACATGTATTCGTAAATTATGTGTATGTATACCATATCAGGCCACATACCAAAAATGAGGGCAAAAACGCAGCTCTACGGTGAGATATCATATGAGCACGGGTAGAGGCTGTGCCTTTTTTTTTTTTTGCCCGAAAGCACCCAGGCTGTTCGGGTCTGATAGACATGGGCTTAGTCCCCCAGTTCTTGAGCTATTTTGATAAAAAAAAGTGCGTAAATCACCCCGAAGCAATGCTCAGAGTAGCTTCGCACTGTATGGTCCTGTTTGAGCCACTTTCCATGGAGCTATGGATCAGCCAATATGCCCAGGTTCTACCCACTTATATGCTTTGCTGTACAGGTGCCTGAGCAACTCAAGTAACTTTTACAGCTGTGGTATCTTCTATAGGTATGTATGGAGTAGGAATATACATCTGAGAGCGATGAAATAGAGCATATAGGGAGATATGTGCTGATAAAGCGCTTCTGGGTGAGGTTGTACAGAAATAATCCACCACGCTCTCTATTTTGAACGAGCTCCGTTGAAACATGTCTTATTATTGCTATTGAATGTCATTATTGATATTATATTTTATCAGCTAAACTGGAATTGAGTGAGAATATGATGAAACACGGAATATGTGACCGAGTGCGAGTGACGGGTAGTGCATAAGTTTGCCTTGCGGTCGAGCGGCAATGACAAAAGCGGCCATATTTGAGTTGTTGGGGTTGCGCGATTGAATGCCGTTTTCCTCTGTGTATATATATAGTGGTATATAAGGACGCGAGGTTGAATCATACACAAAAAACCGAAACACCAAATCATACAGGCGGAACGTAAGTAGTAGTAGGTGGAGACGGCTAGATCACGAGATAGCATCAAAGGTGGCCCAAAGATAGTCACATGGTTAGATGCGCCACAAGTTTCCACCACCCTGGTTGATCAAGCCATAATGTCCTCATCGAACAGTTTTTCTAAAGCGTCTACTTTATCCACGAAATTCTGGTCAAACGAGTGTCTGACAACCGCAACACCAAATAGTGCTCACTCCGGTTACCCTGCTAAAAACGTTACAAAAAACATTCAGCAGGTTTCCCCTGACAAAGGCCTATGTGTTATCACCCTCGTTAGGCAGGAAGCGAGTGTATGCCGCTTTCTTGCCGAGAATAGTGATATTCAACTTGTAAGCGTTGTTATTACGCCATTGTCATTAACGATAACCCATGGCTGTGTAGATCGGCCAGCTCGAGTTTGCTTGGGGCGTGAAGCCTGGCACGCTTGACGTAGACAACGCAAGAAACGTGATATTCCGTGAGGAGAGCTAGTATGATTTGATCGAAATAGCGCTAAAGTTGGAATAGTAACAACCAACCTTCTGGCTTCCTTCAAGCAAGGCAACTGGGCTCTGGTGCCATCTATGGAGACTATAAGAGAGATCGGTCGACAGACCACGGTAGACGGGGTATCAGACGTACGAAAACTATACGCGAAGGCGCGCTTCCTTACTCAACCTGGCTGATAGTTATACTAACATCTGATGGACCGTAGTTCGACTCTCAGAGAGAGTACGAGTACGAATTTGTGTACTTCAAGGGAACAGTTGGCGAGATCGTCCAACGAAACCCGAAGACTGGTCAACTGATCACAATCCATCCTCCGTACAAGGAACTTCCGCTCATTCGTTTGCACCTTCATCCTTGTTTCGTCATGTGTGACGCTGGGCAGAAGCATATCCAGCACAAGCCCTCCCTTGAGGGCGAGCTACGTCACCGCGTAGCTGTCTGTCGTGGATTGTATGAGAGGTGGCTATCTGCCAAACCATGGGTCATGCCTTCCGCTCCTTCTAGCTCATCTTCCGAACTAAGCACTCAGCTTTCTTTAAGTCTCTCCCGATCCAACCTACCCAGTGTCAGTTGCGTTGTATCACGTCCGGGTGTAGACGTAGGGCCAAAACGTAAGCGCAATAACGATGGTGAGCCTACCGACTTGGAAAACGGACCCGATCCGAAGCGGCGACGCCAAATAACGGCTGACTCGATAGGCGAACTTGGTACAACTCGCTGTGAGTGTAGAGCACGGTGTCCTTGATTGAACAGCAAGGCGGTTCTGACGAAGATTACTCAGGGGGCCTCGAGGGGTGGGCTGAAGATGTTGCGACCTGTGGCTCCCCAGAAAATGCTTCCGCATTAGGAGACAGTTCAGCTCAGATTGCGCTTGAAAGTTACAGAAATGAAGATATCTCGTAGTCAAGTCAGTGGATGAAGCCGATTGTTGGTGTAGACTGCCCGAACCATTCTGTAGATTATAGTGCCTTTTATTTTTATATATTTCCCGGTGATTGCACTACAGGGTTCATCGTATTGATAGGTCGCTGCAAAACCCGCATAGATAGGCACTCAGCTACGGCGGAGAGTCTGGATGCGGTGGCTCCGCCCATGATGGCTGTTTCAAACAAAATCTTTTGGAATTTCAAAGGAGAACTTATTTCAAAAGGGGACTCCACAGGCTTTTTGTGTACAAATATACGACGTTAAGCATGGTCCCGCAGATTAATTGATTAAACTACATAGACTTGAGATTTCTTATCTCTCTAGAGCTCGCTCATCTCATAACTCCGCTAGCGCTTCAAGATCTACAGATTCGTAATTTGATGAACATCTGGTGAATGACTATATCCGAGGGGGTAAACTCGTACCTTATTACTCTTGAGGCGAGAGCATAAACATGACGCTCTACTCGGCTGTCCCACCCCTTACATTTTACTTTTATTTATCACATTACACAGTCGTTTTCTCCAGACTCGCCTAACTTCTCGCCTCTACCAAAACCAAAATTTCTCCGGAGGGCCGAGTAGCGCTCCAGAAGCTGGTATCACTGGGAGCTTAACCCCCTACATAGGGAGAACAGGAGTAAGCCCTTAGTAGCGCGCATGAATCAGAGTTAGCACCAGCCACCGAAACTCCTGGTTCTTATGAGCGTTTGCACCACATCCGAGAACCGGGCCGCTAAGTAGCAAATCGGGCTTTGGCAAAGCGTGCGAGAGTTGTGGGAATAACTATGTAAGAGGAGAAAAACAGTTGGCAGCGTGAGGCTTATAAGCGATGGAAATGAAACATTGAAGGCAGTTTGGAAAGCTCTTGCTGCGCTTTCGTTGCGCAGATCGAGTAGTAGTGTCAATGATAGAATTATTGGAGAAACTACCATCAGCAAAGCCCTAAGGGTTTCTTGGAACACCGAACAGTTAGAGTCTACTGCTATGCCTGCAATAACTCGTTACTGAGCGCTCATTGTCTCAGTCTCTCTTTTTCCGTTCGGCAACTACACGCCTGTTGATCTCAGAATCAGTATGCCCACACACACGTATAGGGCACGTTCTAATTTTACATATGAAGTATCTCAGGGTATATGCACCGATTCACTACTGTTCGTTGTATTTGGCTAACACCCAGTATGGGCTTTCCAGTTGAATGTATGCGTGTATCTTGTTGTAAAATGATGTCTGGAGCCCTTGATCTGATGAGCATTACACGCTCACCGCAAAAATCGATTCGGTCCAAGGGACTAACCTGAACCTTGGCCGCTACAGCTTTTATTTTGATATATAGATCCACAAATGCGAGAGAGCACATGCCTCAGATTACAAGGACACTAAACTAAACACAAGCCATTAAGAACTCCGCAGAGCCGTTTTCCAACCCAGCGGCCATACAGCTAATCCGGTCGCAATTGCAACTGCACCAATACCGACAACCACTCCAATGAAAATCCCACTCCCGACACCAGCGGTATGCTCAGCACGCTGATCGTTTGGCTTTGCTTCTTGCCCTTCATCACCAGCAATGCCAAACTTTTCCAATAACCCCTCAAGGCCAGTGGGTTTCTCCGGTGCAAATCGAGGAGGCCTTAACCAGTCGGTGTTATCCTGCCTTGTGCTTTCGTTCGCTGGGGACCAATCCATGGCATCTGGGTCGTGTCCTTCAGAATAGACATGTGGTTGCAATTGGATAGGCGGCTGAGCCAGGGAGGCAACTCCAAATATTGGATTTACGGAGCGCGTAGGCCGAGAAGAAGATATCGGCGAGAGTGAAAGAGCAGACAAAGCTGGGACTTCTGGCGGTGATTGGAGTGGTGGAGCACTAGATATGTTATTGAAGTTTGAGGTCGTGGCAGAAGCACCTATACGAGACGAAGCGATGAGCTTGATCCGTGGTGGGCGGATAACATGAAGACTCCGAAAGGCAACTAAATTAATCTAAAAAACGCGTTAGTATCTGTCTCTAGAAGATGTGTTGACCAACTTACGGTGAATTCAAATGGGACTATACAGGCAAACACAGCCCGGGGAACCTCGATAGGTCTAAGTAAAATGACTACGCAGAGCAAGAGCCGCGCAATCCAGCTCAGCCCTTGGCACCGCTACGACAGGTTTAGTGTCTGTTAACTGCCACGGTGATATGCAGCACCGCTCACCACCCAGACGTGTTTCCCCTCGATGCGAACTTCGCGGCCCTGAAAATGCGCTCGCTGAAGTGTCCTCCAAGTGGGGTCCCAAAACTGCCACAATATTGACGGTAATATGAGCCAGATACTCGATCGAATTGGTCCAGGCGGACTATTTGGATAAGTTATGCTGCCTATACGCCATTGGTTAGCCACGCGACCAAAATCGCAGCCACCATACAACTGACCTGCAACCCCAACGTAAATCCACCAAACAAGATTGCAAACCCACATCGCACCACGAATGTTCCAAGCTACAATTTGGCTCCTGCTAGCTTGACCTGATACGTAGGGGCTTGAAGCGCCCATGTGTGCACTGGATAGCCCGTCTCGACGATTGCTGGCTTCCAGCCATCCTCCTAGTGCCGAAGATCGCGCCATAGTGTCCTTTTGCCCAATTTGTTCATTAACCGCCGGTTGGCACCTTGCGCATACTGGAGGGTAGCGTGCGTGTAAGGAGGCTTTATAGGCTGGATACTCGGCCAGCAGCTTAGAGTATGAGGGATCCTAGCAGAGCTATTAATAGGTCAGGTAAAACAAAAGTGGAAGGTAGAAAAACTCACCGAAGATGGCGGTAAGTAGTTTGATAACATGTTCACGATCAAGGTTTGGTTCGTCTGGCACGTATGGCAAAATATATTAGAGGGGAACGAAGACGGAAGACGGTTTTTGTTTGGGGATGCTACGGGTTCAATTAAGTACATAGAGGAGCCAAAATTTATAAAGTTACTAACCACGCTTAGAAAAGCTCCCAGTGTTGAAAGATTCGTCATACATGGCAGGGTGATCTGACCGGAGCCGACCGTTTCGATCAAATAAGTTCCAGGAACCACAGGCTGGGCACAAGAAATCATAGGAGTGTGTTTCTTCAACTGACGTATTACAAAAATGACATGAGCGTTTTTGAGTTGTGCTTCGTCGCAACATGGAGAGTAGTGTGGCAGCTCGGTGTTGGTCAGGGATAGTCACGTGATTGTCGATCACTGTGTCAGACTTTTCGGCACCGAAACTACTAAGGCTAAAATGGATCAGGCTTTAGGTAGCGTTATGTCATCAGCTTGTCCCTATCAACTTTGAGGCAGGGAGAAATGTGGGATGAATTTTCGACGCTCTTATTCCATGTTCTGCTATCGATAAAGTATTGTGGTAAAAACCAGATA
>JAYRCO010000104.1:4989-49149 GCA_037042815.1 Ceratobasidium papillatum | reverse complement strand
CGGATGCTGAGAGTGTGCGGGGTCGAGGTTCCATAGAAATCTGATGTATAGATGACAACAGAGCGTTGTTCGCTGGAGGCGATATTGGCAAGTAAACAGACGTGGGGTCTGCAGCTTGGTCCGATGGGAATGCAGATAATATGGGCGTTGCTTCCTCTGGCGAGCCTGGGCGAGAATCGGGGAGTGGCATGCTTGCAGGTTCCAAAGATTCTGGCATTCGATCAGTGACGTTACCAGGCGCCTTTGTAGGGCTTGACTGCCTTGCTGGAGAAGGAGAACCGGAGGCTTCCCCAATAGCAAAGTTGGCTCTCAGGCGGTCTTCCAGCGAAATACCCGCCAGACGTCTAGGAGTTGGAGCTTGAACGGGGGAGAGCTCACGGTCCGACACACCATTAGCACTAGGGAAACCGAGAGAGACTTTTCGCTCTAGGGGTGAGGCCTCAGAATGACCAGAGTTGACTGAAGCAGAGCGTTGTAATGATAAAGATCGTCGCAAGTTATTCATAGCAGAATCAGCTAATTGAGCGGCTGCGCGTGGCTGATATGGCAGGTAGTTAAACGATGGCGAATTTTGAGCCTGAGGAGAGGATGCGTCTAAGCTCTGACGGCCGGGAGGAGAAGTAACAGAAGAGACGTCGGTGAATGAAGAGACGCTGTCTTGCCTCCCAGGACGAGGACTTCCTTGAGTGTTGCCAGCTGCCATTGCCTCAACGGCATCCAAGCTATCTTCGAGGCGTTTACGCAGGTTGCTAAACATTTCAGGAAGAAAATCCGGTACTGTCTTTTTATAAAAAGAATATCACAAGAAGAGCTCGCGACTAATAAATAGACCACGTCAGACATGGTGATACAAAACACTCACGTTAGGCTGCAAACAAAAGCGTACCCAGTAGTCAAAATAGTACCAAGGATTTTGTTTCTCTAAATAATCGAGCCACGTAGATGTGCAATTGTGAGGGTAGAACTGTCCCGCAGTTGGCGTAACTATATTTAGTGTGGTGGTGGTTGGATGAGTGCCCGATCTAAACGCCGATGGTTTATCTTATCAAACGATGGCACAGGATGTATTTATTTCAAATTGATACTACCCCCCAAGACACCCTAAGAATTTATCGCTTGAGACCATCAATCGAAGAGCGAATCAAACGAGTGTGTATTCTATGATATCGAGAAAAGAACCAAACATATGTGTGGCTACAGCAACAATCAAGCATCAGTCGAGCGAGTCCCGAGCATCTTTCTCCTCAACTACCCTCCCGTCATCATTCACTTTCAACAAATAGCCGGGATGGAAAATATTCAAGGCATATAGGGCAACAACTATGGGCATCCCATCCAATACATCTAAATTGTTTGCAAATTAGTGGGAAACGGTTACTCGATTGACGCATACACGCACTGAAATAAAGCTCATTCGTGATTATTGGACCAGTCCACCCATTCAGCAACTCAATGGTACGGTATATAGACCTATTTGAGGATTGATCAGTATGACGTGGTACTTGGGAATATAGGACATGGCCTACCGGATATATATGAACAACGTCGAGATGAATAAACCGAGAACCATAAGACTCAATTTGGTGTTAAGTTTTGCCCTACGCTCTTCAACTAGCTCACGCCGCTTGATGGGACGATCCATGTAGTAGCGGATCAAGAACTCAGCCGCAAGTAGCGTATAGATTGAGATAGCGGCAAGCTGAAATATGATACCAGCAACCTAGAGGTTGTGTATTCAGCGTCTGTCATAACAAGAGCAGAAATAGTTCACCATGATTTTCGCGCCTTTCTCTGGATCACCTCCGGTCTGCACAGCGACACTGGCTCCCGCGCCCCCTACTGCCTGAATAACTAACGCAACTACATCGCAAGTTACAAACACGATAGTATCTACATCACGAACGCGTCAGCTGTTCATATATTTTTGCTAATAAAGTCACTTACAAAGCTTTGGAGATAGCCTGCTGTAATGATATCCCAGTGCATCAATAACTCTACCCAGGATAATAAAATTAGCAGCAGTGAGGAAGGACGGGGCTATGATGGTGCAACATATTCTGTGGTTCAAAGATTAACTCGCTATGGCAGATAGTCGTAAATATCAGTGCCGACTCACTGCATCAAGAATGGGTTCAGAAGTCCAGGGTGAGAGCTTGACCATAACCTGCCAGCCCAGCCTAGGATCTCCAATATGCCACCAGCAACGATTGTTGGAAAGAGCCACCATAGACGCGACCGAATAGCTTGTCCAATGTGAATTGAAGTTGATATCGAGAAGAGGACTACGAAAAGTATGCATATCCATCGAGTAGGCGTGTAGCCATAAAGCGATCCTTTGACCTTGGGAGATCATTGAATGAGTATATCAATCATTTTCAGCTAGCGCTGAGGGGAAAAATTGAAACCAACCTCATGAACTTTTGCAAGTTGATATATGTCATGGCCCGCAAAATCAACCATTCTAGTTTTTCTGGTACTAAGCAGGGGAGACAGAAGATACAGCTGCACGCTTGAGGTAAGTGTATTTCAAGGTACTGCTATGCCCGAGGCCGAGGTCCCATCAAGTTCTTTCAAGGACCCATCTCGGCAGGCACGTGGAAGGTTCCCCTACGAAATCTGACTTTGAACACCTATTACTACACGGCAAGCTATCATTGCATTAGCAGTTCAGCGTAATAATTCTTGTTAAATGTAGAGGATGGGCCTGGCCGTAATACCGAAAATTTTTCATCAAGTTGAGTGTTGAAATTAACTAACATACCTGTTGGCAGACCAGCCGCAACGAGATATCGTTTGATGGCCATTCTCCGAAATTCGAGTCTCTGAACGGAGTTAGGCTGAGCAAAATTCTTTTAAGTTATCTGAGCAGAGCCATACGGGCTAACTGTAGTCATTGGCGGGGCTGCCATGAATGCTCAATAAGACACACATTCAAATTTCTGCATACCAACTCTTACAATCCTTACCCTCCTCGAGCTTGATAACGACCAACTATTTTCGGAATGGGTGCGAGACGGGGTTACTATGTGGCATATATAAGGCCCGGGAGAACCCGATACTGTGCCGATTCGGTACCTATAAATATAAAGCCGCGAACGCAACCCAACAGGTTATAGTTTGACTGTGGTGACAAACTACTTTGCTCGATTAAGATCCCCCGATGTTATTTAACTGCACGATGCTTTAATGCATATCAAACTTACATCGAACAGATGCAATTAACATGTAGTTCTATGCGCCTGTATGCGGCGTTGCATTCCGTTCAACCAGCCTGAGAACATGAGCGTTGGCTCCTCCATGGAAGACCGAAACCTCTTCTTGAGTTAATATTCTCAGCGACTCCACACCGGCCAATGTACGTAGGATTATTAGAGGAAGACATATCAGAAATAGATGAAGACGCTGTCTTATAGGGTAGATAGTGCGTAGGATAAAGATAACGATATTGCATGACAAATATTCACAGCCTGGGCCAATCAGTACTCAGCTAAACAGCGGAGTACTTACAAGGCTTTTCACCCGCTCGCTCTCTAGGTTGTCGCGAAATATCTTACGATCCCAGACTATTAGAACTGTGGAAGCTCCCCCTCGTTCTTCGATAGATCTAAGGATGCAACCTGGCGCGAATATATGCGCAATAAAGGATACCTTATGAATCCCTGTTCGTCTGCGTTCCCACCCCACCCGTTGCGGACCCGTTGCGACGCAGCTCCAAACCTACAGCTTCGTCATGCACGCGTGATTATTGCGCATATCACGCAGGTAAGCCTGTCGCTAAGACAAGCAGTGCGAAAATATCGAAATTACTGCACAGCACAGTCGCCACATCGAACTTGGTGAAAGGGGTTTAGAAACAGCCCCGATAGATGGCGATCTGTGTTTTGATAGGGTATGGTCGCGGCCCGAACCCCCAGACAGTAATGACCACCATGATTCATGGATCCACTGGTTATAGTCGTGTGCTTACGAAGATGATAGTAGCCAATCGCTGTCAGAAGTGGGGGCATATAAAGAGTAGTGCTGTGCAAATGGCCTGGTATCCATCCAGTTTCTTCTCTCACACCCCCACCATGTCCAACGTTCACACAATCAAGCTCAACGACGGAACTCTCGTCCCTACCTTGGGATACGGAACCGGTATGTAGATACTAGGCTGGCCAGGCGAGCTTTTATTGATCCGGACCAATTCCGTGCAGGGACTGCCTTGTACGGCAGGGACGCAACAGCAGGGGTCAGGCAAGCCATTGAAAAGGCAGGCTACACCCATGTCGATTGTGCCGAAGGTGCGTACAGCTAGCCTCTTTCTGCTACTGTCCACGAAATATACATTCGAGCGATTTAGCATATGCAAACGAGAGCAGTGTTGGAGATGCAATCGCCGAGAGTAGGATACCGCGCGAGCAATTATTCCTAACATCGAAATGTGAGCAGGTTGAGCCTAGTATTGCGGATCTTGATGCTAATAAATCATCATAGGTAACACGAAAGACCCACGGAAGTCCTTGGAGAAAAGTTTAGCTGATGTATGTGTTATCCAGATACCAAGAGTATCTGCAACTAACATAATTGCATGAAGTTGAAAACTTCATACGTCGACTTGTATTTGATCCACAGCCCGATAGTAACCTCAAATATCGCCGAAGCTTGGAAAGCCATGGAGGATCTCAAGGCAGAGGGCAAGGCGCGATCGATAGGCGTGTCCAATTTTCGGGTGGAGGATTTGGAAACTGTCTTAGCGGTCGCCAAGGTTCATTGCTCAACTTCTGCTCGCCATCATTAGTTCCTCATGCCAGTCTGCAGGTGGTTCCCAGCGTGAACCAAATAGAGGTGCACCCCTACGTTCTTGCATCGATCCAGCCGGTTCTAGAGCTATGTCGAAAACATAACATTATAATCGAATCTTACGGACCGTTGACACCCCTTATCCGACATACTGGGGGACCTGTAGACGTTCCTGTCAAGAAGATTGCTGCTCGGATTGCGAAGGGGCCTGAGGCGGGAGAGGTAACTGAAGGCCAGGTTTTACTGAAATGGGCGCAACAGAGAACTAGTGGGATAATCATTACGTTCGTTCCTTCTTATCTCACACTGAGATGCGAGAGGTATCTTACCAGATGGTATTCTAGGACGTCTTCAAAGCTCGATCGACTTCTCGAACAGAAGGCTTCGTTGGATTTACCCCCACTATCCAATGAAGAGTTGCGCTCGATCGAACAGGAAGGCGCTAAAAAGCACTATCGCCATTTCGTGAGTACTCGGCATCTTAACAACAACATTTATTTAAAGCATGGATTAGATGAAACATATGGACCAAGTATGAATGTTGGGTGGGAAATCGTGACTGGTAGGCTAATGCCTGGCAATGCATGATCTACAATGCCGTTTAATAGTCAGGGTCTTTGGAATTAATATGATTGAACAATCAAGTGCACACCTGTGTCGAATCCCTACACTTAGGCTATAAATCACGCGCTTGCCGGTTGTTCGGTTGCGCCTACCTGCTCAATTGCCGAGGGTGAATCACCCGCTTGGACAGGGGCAGTGGTAGCGAGTGCTGTTTTTGCAACGCTAGAACTCGGAGTAGTGGATTCAGATGCTCCGGAAAGTTGCCAGGATGGTATGCTTGGGCGGCCAAGATTTAATAATGGACTGGAGGTGGAAGGAGACTCGGGCCGTCGGGTGACTAGCAGAGCTTTTAGAGACTTGATTTCTTGATGCAGTTCTGTCAGCGAATGCAACTGTGCTTCCTTATTGGCATCCAGCATCTACAAATATATAAGTAACATTTACAGATAGAACTTGGATAACCAACTTACCTTGGGTAGCATGTCTCGGATGTTGTCGATCTCACTACGTATCTCCCGCATTTCGTTTTGTGAACCCTCCTCTCCTCTCCTTAGTTCTGCCATAACTGTTTTTACTTCCTCGACAGCGGAATCCACCGCATTTTGCTGTTGCTGTACAGCGTTGTGTGCTGCAACAGTATCCTCTTGAATTTGTTTCAACAACACAGCAGCTTCGTCGAATTGAGCGTTGAGGTGGGAGGTTGTAGCCTCAAAAGCATCTTCTGAAGGAGGTTGAAGATGTGGCATTATGTATCTCTGTGATGGAAATAAGTTGAATTGTTGCCAAGCCTAATCGACGAAATGGCATACCCTTGCAAGAGCAGCAACGCCGTACATTAAACCACCTGACACAAGTGCCATGATCTTTACGAGCATCAATTTCTAATTTGGCAGAAGTAATAACAGCCTCTCTCACAAAGTAATCCCTCCAATCACGCTGAGGTACTGGAGGAGTTGCCAATATTCCTGGTCCTTGAAACCCGGCGTGTGGGGCAGAATAGTTTGACGCAGGCCGAGAGGCAGTCGATGAAGATGCAGATTCAGCAATAGCCTCCTCGATTTCAGTGTTTGTTAAGCCTTTCGACTCGAGAAAAGATATTCTCTTGGTCAACGGAGCACTTTGGATCTGGCAATGGTTTATTTTTTGAATACTAGACACGGCATGTAAACTCACCTTGGGGTCAGACAGAAACGTCACAGCGTTCCTTACGAGCTCTTGCCTGTCAGTCATTTTCTAGTCGTCGTCGAATGCAAGCCAGGTAGTTGTTGTGGCCGGGTATCATGAGTGTGACGAGCCGGCATGTGAATTTGCTTCACGTGATACATTTTCTGGCGCTTGAGTCTAGATCCCTGAGCAGAAGCTCTGATCGCATCCAAAATTCTCGTGTATCGACTGGCTGTCTCGATCCACCATAAAAATGTACAGACATATTGCTCGTGGCACCGTTCGCAGGGCAGCAGGAGGATCTGTTCAAGGTGCATATACAAGATGGCTCGATCAAGCATTTTTTTTAAATTGAATCGAATGATAACACCTAGGTGCTGCCCGATCTCTGGCCACCATGGCCGCTAAACCTGCGTTGAGTCGGCCAACAAACCTGGGCTGCTTCCGCCCTAGAATATGTCTCGGTACGCCTTAAAAGATGTTTGTTTCTAATGCATCACACTAACATAGCATTGTTAGGCCCTACACGCTCGTACGCCGACAACAAATTTTCTCGTGCTAAACCCCACCTTAACATTGGCACGATCGGGCATGTCGATCATGGAAAAACAACCCTGACTGCTGCGATCACCAAAGTGCTTGCTGAAAGTGGAGGTGGAAAATTCATCGACTACTCCCAGATCGACAAAGCACCTGAAGAGAAGGCTCGTGGTATCACTATCAATTCGTCTCACGTCGAGTATGAAACAGCTTCACGTCACTATGGCCACATTGACTGTCCTGGTGCGTGCTATAACTTACATCCTACTGAATAAATTATTCATTTTGCATCGTGCCGTAGGACACGCTGATTGTAAGTACACGAGATTTGCCCATAGACTTGATGGCTTAGTTCCATTTCAGATATCAAAAACATGATCACTGGTGCCGCTCAGATGGATGGTGCTATCATTGTGAGTAAACTGGCGCCAAGTGATACTTCTCGATAATCACACTCCGTAGGTCGTATCTGCATCTGACGGCCAAATGCCTCAAACCCGAGAGCACCTGTTGCTTGCCCGGCAAGTTGGCATAAAAAAACTGGTCGTATTTATCAACAAGGTGGACCAGATTGACGACCCCGAGATGCTAGAACTAGTTGAAATGGAGATGCGCGACCTGCTGTCCACGTACAACTTTGATGGAGAAGGCACCCCTATTATCATGGGCTCTGCTCTTGCTGCGTTGGAAAATCGCAACCCAGACATTGGAGCGGAGAAAATCAAGGCTTTAGTAAAGGCATGCGATGAATGGCTTGAGCTTCCACCTCGTGATTTGGATCAGCCATTCCTTATGCCAATCGAAGGTGAGCTTATTATGTGTTAGTCAATAAGTGTCCTAAATAGCAGCTATACTAGATGTGTTCTCGATTTCTGGCCGTGGTACCGTGTGCACCGGGCGTGTAGGTTTCTGGGTTATACATAGCTTTAATGAGGTAACTGACATTGGGAACGCAGGTGGAGCGCGGAGTAACTACCAAGAACAGCGAGATAGAAGTCGTGGGTCTGGGCAACAACTTCAAGACGACCTTGACTGGCATTGGTATGTGCTGTTGAGATAGCATTTATTTCTCTTACTTATGACGCTATTACCTTCCAGAGATGTTCCATAAAGAGCTTGACCGGGTACGACTGAACTCAATATAGGATTTCTGATACTAACATCGGTGATAGGGTGAAGCTGGTGACAATATGGGTGCATTGCTCCGTGGCATCAAACGCGAGCAAGTCAAGCGTGGACAGGTTCTGTGTGCGCCCGGTTCCATGAAATCCGTCAAAAAGTTCAGCGCACAGGTCTACGTAAGCATTCAATCTACGCATTATTTTAATGTAACTAAGATGTTGCTCTAGGTTTTGACCAAAGATGAGGGCGGACGGTACACGCCTTTCATGAGCAACTACAGGCCCCAGCTGTTTATCCGGACTGCTGACGTGACAGTCGGACTGACCTTCCCAGAAGGTACTGAAAACCCGGATGAAAAGATGGTAAGAGTTTATTCCCGTCATCTAGGGATGAAGAACTTACGTGAGCTTTCACAGGTCATGCCTGGCGATAATGTCGAGCTAATTGGTGAGCTTGTACATGATGTGGCTATGGAGAAAGGTTCTCGCTTTACGCTTCGCGAGGGTGGAAAAACTAGTAAGTTTGCTTTGGCTCCTCTTTCAACCGCAGCCGCTTACAGTGGTGCAGTTGGCACGGGCCTTGTCACCAATATATACGAGTAGACACACTCCACCAAGTTGACACTAATTTTCACACACACCCCTCTTATACGCCCTCCTACTGTACTTCGACGATTGATTCCATACATGTATAACTATCACACCCGCACCACTCAGTACATTCTTTAAACACTCGTATCCGAGCGTGATACTATTACAAAAGTAGAGCATAAATTCCGAAACGTAGCGGTAAACCCAGAATAATAATAAGAGAGAATGAACTAATAAGTTAACTATTAAATGATGAATATAGGATGATTGGAGCCGAACACGGGTTGTTTAAGCAACAATTTGCCTATATGTCGTTTAGAACATCGATGAAAGGGGGTAGCCTGACGGCCGGTTTATTGTTGACAAGAGCGGGCTGGGCAATATAAGAGACCAGTAATCGAGTCTGCTCTCCCTTGCGCAGAACTGTAAGTTTCCAACTAGTGAGGATATGATGTTAGCTACTTCGAGCCCCACACAAACACATAGAACGCTCACCCTTCGCATAGAAGCTCGTTCGCTGGGCTAATATCGCGCATATACTGAGCCCGTGCTGCGATGAGCGCGTGGCGATAGTCTGACACTTTCGTGTATCGCTTGAATTCGTACGTAGAGTTTGTTACAAATAGACGATCGCTAGCGCGCATTATTTGCGCATCTAAACTCGATCAAATCTGTCAGCCGCTATCCAAAGTCAAGTCAGATCGACTAGAATACTCACTTTCAGCAGCTGATTCTATGATGATGGGTTTAACTTCTTTTACCCCTGCCACTTCGTAGGAAGGTTGTCGCCTCGGTGAGAAACGCATGATGGTTGATTGTAGTTGAGGTGTTAGAAATATGAAGCTCAACTCGAAGAACTCGGAGGGGGATGCTAACAAGTGGTTCGTATCATACCTAATATATAGCTAGAATCTCCGCGCGGGAGATCAGAGTTTGCCGCCCACGAGTCGGAGGTTACGAAGTGTTCGGGCATAGCTGTGCCGAGGTCCCCTCTTGAGGCTGCGAGTCATCACGACCGCAGGGCGTATGGCTAGCGCAGTTGCGTGGCAATCCGATAACGATGGTCGAACCTAATACACGCTCCTAAGTAGTAAGCAACATATTGCGGAGTGTGGATAGAACAGGGAGATAGCATATACGCCATCCCGCTCGGGATGCCGCTTGGATTGCGGGAGTCACCGGATCGGACAGGTTAGGCCAGGCGCCAACCGGCATTCATTTTGGCAGGCTACGTTGTATACTTTGGCTGCGGCGCAATAGCGAGCTTTCATTCAGGCTGTGTATTCGTCATAAGATTTAATTTAATTGGTTGATATACAGAGTGTAATGCCATGCAAGGGTCTCAACAGCCACGTTTACAGCATTCAAGAGCCATAGTTGGGAATTGTCTTGCTAAAGGACAAGGTCTGGTAATTGGTGAATCCAGCAAGGCCGGGGTATCCGTTTTCGACACCAAGACCAGACTGCTTGACGCCTCCGTAGGGGATATGAGGACCGTACATGTGCATCTCGTTCACCCATACAGCTGTGGTCGATAATGATTAGCTTATTCAACAAAATTTATATAAAAACACTCACTTCCAGCCTCAAGGCGAGATGCAATACGTCCCGCTCGGTCGCTGTCCTTGCCCCAGACAGAAGCACCTAATCCCCAGATGCTATCGTCTACAGTATATTCAGTTTATAGAAGCTCAAAGACAAGGTATCTAACAACTCACTAGCTCGCTTGATCACATCTTCTTCATCATTCCAGCGCATGATAGGTAGAATAGGACCAAAGGGTTCCTCGTTCACAATCTTGCTGTCTTCTGGCGGGTTATCGACAATGGTGATTGGTACGAACATACCCGGGCCAGCAAGTTCCTCAAAGTTGCCGCCGAGTGCAAAAGAGTAGCCGTTCTTGATAGAGTCGTCGAAGTAGCTCTTCACTTTTTTGTGCCTGGAGGACATTCAGGGACGCTGTTTAGTACATAGTAGACATATTGCACCCACTGAAGTTTATTCTGAATAGGGCCAAGTTGTGTATTTTCATCAGAGCCATCTCCAATGGTGATCTTCTTGGCATATGCAACCAGCGCATCCTTCACTGCCTCGTAGGCATCGTCGTGAATGTAGACACGCTTAGCTGTGTTGCCGGGATTGTATTTAGTTTAAGCTAGTACTATCGAGATTCATATTAAACTTACCAGCATTGCAGAACTGAGCGTTGTTCTAGATAACCCTCGATAAGTAAGTAACAAAATACATTCACGTTGACGCTGAAAGACCAACCTGGAAAGCCGCCCAGAAAATGTGTCTAGCAAGCGTACGTCAGATAAATTGGGTGCAAGTGTGGTGGTGATGTACATACGGCACAACCTGTTCGGCGTCCACGTCTGGCAGAACGATAAGAGGATCATTACCACCTGTAAGCGCAAGGGGCTGAGTCACGTTCAAGTGTTCGGCGACCGATCAACATACCCAGCTCAAGGGTAATACGCTTTAGGTTGACGCTAGCGCTCTGCATGACTTTCTTGCCGGTCTCCGTGGACCCAGTGAATCCAATCTAGTACAGATTTTAGTCATCGAGGATTGCACTCTAACCGTAAATGTGTTGCCATACCTTGTCAATACCCTTGTGACCAGCAATCATCGGTCCGAGGCTATCGTCTCCGTTCAGGACGCTAAAAACTCCCGGAGGCAACAAAGACTGGACACTAAGATAGAGATTTCAGCGATATGAAACTTGCAAGTGGCCAGCATACATACTTTGCGATGAAATGCATGGTAACCAACGGAGTGAAAGGGCTAGGCTTAATGATAATCGAGTTTCCTGCTTGGAGCGCAGGTGCAATCTTCCATACTGCAAGCAAGAGCGGGAAGTTCCTAACCAAAGGGCTGTGTTAAGAGCTTGCAAGGGGGTATTTAAACAATATTTACCAAGGAACAATACCAGCGATCTAAACGCAAATGGTTTCAATCAGAACTGCTGTGGCTATTAAATAACAATTGTGATACGTACAACTCCGAGAGGGATGTTGCGAGTCACGACGCGGCGCTCGGGTGTATCAACGTGCACGACTTCCTCCAAACGGAGCTTGGCGGTTTCGCGCAGCCAGCGGACAGAACCACCGATTTCCCACATAGCACCTGCTGCCTAGATCAAGTATGCAACGTCATTAATTCAAGGAGCCACGACATAGTATTGGATACGAGCACTCACAGGTTTTCCTTGTTCGGCGGTCAATATCTGGCTGTATAACTCGGTGTTCTTCTCCAACTCGTCAGCGAGCAAGTTGAGCGCGGCAGCACGCTCGTCGTATGACTTGGCGCCCCAGGCAGGTTGTGCGGCCCGTGCAGCGGCAACACACTCATCGAGTTGCTCGCTAGTCGCAACAGGGACGTCCGCAATCCATGTGTCCGTAGCAGGGTTGTTGACTTTGTGGATGTTCGGCGAAGAGACCGGTTTGCCGTTGATAATATTGAAGAACTTGAGAGTGGTAACGTCGAGCTTGGCCATGGTTGAAGGGTGGGTTGGAGTTGAAAGTTTAGTGGGTCTGTGGGAAGGACTATGCGCAGTTGGCACATTATATACCTTCTCCTCCAGCGCATGATATGCACGGCAGTGCAGGTAGCAAGGCCGCACAATCTTCTCACAGTTTCCGGAACGGTATGCCCTAGTGAGGAGGCGACAAGCCTGGGACAGCGGAACGAGAGCTCCTGTCAGATCGGAGGTAGCTCCCGTGTACGAGCTGTCCGGACCTGAACATATCGAAGCCTAAGGGCATTGTTCTTTGAGGTATGATTGGGCAAAGAGAAGGCATGTGTGGTATCCGCGAACCAAGAGCCTTAGCCGCAACTACTAGGTTGCGCGGCTTCCCATCAGCGTACCCCATTTCGGAGCGACCAGACCGCGACTGGAGATATTTCTACCACAGCTTGTCGTTATTCGAATTTTCGCATTCAGGAGTACTCGTAAAAGAATAGCTACAAGAACAAGCGTTGCACAGAGCCTCTCAAGTATACTAGCCGTGGTGGTTCCTGGCAGATTGACAGATGATGTTCATACTGTTTGTCTCTGTATGGCTAGTTTGTAACTTTATAGCACCTCCTATTACCCCTCCTCGCCGCCTCCGCGCTGCCAACATGAGACAAACCATCCTTCATCCGTCTATCGGACATGTATCGGCTCATAGATACGTGATCGAAGAAGCGCGTCATGTTCGTAGCAATCGAGTAGTCGAGGCACCAGCTGGACAGACAGGCGCGTGGCCGATGCCGCAACTGTATTTAGCTTTACGAACACCTGTCCATCGAGTGTGCGATTGTGGCGTAGATGGATCCACATAATCAATACAGCTTCATAACAATCGTAGTCTTATAAATGCCACGATTGGCATAGTCAACTTTTTTAGACCTCGACGCGCTGCCCAAAGCACCTCGAGTAGCGCATTCTCGGCATCAGCCTATTTTCTCACTTTTCAACGGGGAAAAGTATGCATCAGGAAGGATAGTTGGATGTAGACGCTGATAGCCTCTTTGCTCCCGCTGTACCGCATACACCTTGAAGCAGTACCTATTTGAACGCCATTTCACGACTGTCCGCCCATCTTAACCAGCCAACTGTAGATCGATCGCTCGTGTTAACAAGGAACATCCGTATTTACACTCGAGAAGAAGGAAACTGGCAACACAGGATGGATCAATGGTAGCGCGAGCTATTGAGTTTGGCGGCTTGCACGTATTTCCTACCACATCTATCCTACTTAGCCTCAAGTAGCTTATTCGAGTTGTTTCGTACCATCCAAACCGGATACATATTCGTTCTACCGTTACACAAAGAGCCATTTGTAGCCATGGACTATTCTTCACAACACCTGCATTGGTATGGCTAGGCCACCAATTCAGTTAGGGGGATCGGCATGTCAACACAGCCACAGCCACATCTATTTCTACTCATCTGTCGCGCTAAAAACCTACGCGAACGACAAGTGGCAACGAACAAGTCGCTCGACTGATCATGGCTGTTGCAGCAAGCCCCGTTTTGATCGTAGAACAGAACCGCATTGTCTCTGAGACTCTGATCGAAGCCGGGAACTCCTTTTCTCCAGACCAGCCACGGTCGTTCTCGAACGCGGTGGCACAGCCAGTCACGAGCTGAATTCGAAATGCCTCCACCTCAAAGCGTGTCGATTGATCGATGTGTCACAGACAAGTGACTGACCGGGCACGCCTACTCATCTGCGCCACGTCCATCGGTGTCTTCTTCCTCTTTTCGACTGACTTGGCGGAATTCTGAACAATTGACTCGTCGGACACTTGTGGTATTTTAGTTTAAACTCCGCGTTGGCTCTAGACTGTGGAGGTATAATAGTCATGGCGTCATCTCAGCTGGACGAGATCGAGGTTCTTCTTGTAAGTGGATAATTATTATATATATATATATAGAATTAACAGGGATACGTAGTCGGTTTATCCCGATATACTTACGACGGCCGAAGCCCAAGGCGGACTTGAAGTCAAGTTGGATATTGCGATCGAGCTTGAGCGCGAACGCGTTTTTGAACTAGTCTCGAATATATCGAACCCCTCTTCGTCCTCGTCCTCTTCGCCGGACAACATTCAAGTCCGACTGTGCCACCTCCCGCCTCTCCTACTTACGGTTCTCCTCCTGCCTACGTACCCGGCGAGTTCGGATCCAATCGTGAGGAGTATACATGCGCGACATGCGTGGCTCGCACCTGGATTGGTCAGTCGACTTGGAGCAAGACTGGAAGAGAGGTGGAGGGAAAACGTAGAAAACGGGACGAGAGACGAGGGTGTACTGTGGGCATGGGTCGAGGACATCCGAGCTGGCACATTTTTGGACTCGCTTGGATCAACTATCCAAGTCGCTTCGTCATCCTCCTCCACCTCCACCTCGTCTAGCACACAACCGATCAGACTCCCGCACCCCGCCCCAAAAGTTCTCTACGCGCACCTAACGGCAAACGAAACTGCTGCCAAGCAGGCACATTTTTCGGCCCAGGCGTTTACGTGTGAGATTTGTCTTGCGCCACAACGTGGGGCGAGATGTGTCGAGCTCCCGTGCGCACGCGCGCATGTATTTTGTTTGGAGTGTTTAAAGTCGTTTTGGGGGTTGTGTGTGAGCGAGGGCGAGGTTGGAAAGGTCGCTTGTCCGGGTGTAGAGTGTGTTCAGGAGAGGGAGAAGCGAAAGGACGATCAAGTCGAGGATGCTGTGAGTGGAGCCGAGTGGGAGGATGTAGTGAGGAGAGTGTTGAGCGAGGAAGAAGTTAAGCGTTGGAAGTGGCTACGGATTAAACAGGCCGCGGAGAAAGGTGCGTGCATATCGAGCGCATAAAATCGAGGGGCCAACACATATGAATGGATAGACCCGAACACGGTGCCGTGTCCCGTCCGGATGTGCCAGGCGCCGGTGATGCGGCCCAAGGCGGCGGCCGAGGACGAATCCGGCTGGGTGCGACTTCGGACGTGTGACTCGTGCGGGTATGCGTTTTGCGTGGGATGTCGACGAACGTGGTGCGTGGCAAGCCTCATTGACCTGTGTATGCGCGCTTACTCTGTGTATGTGTGGGGGGTGGATGTATGCGTAGGCACGGGCCTGTGACACCCTGTGCGATGACCCGGACGGTGGAGTTTATGGAGACGTACATTGCGCTGGCGGAAGGGGATCCGCAACGACGGGCGCTGGAGATGCAGTTTGGGAAGAAGAATCTGGAACGAATGGCGGTGGAGTATATGCAAGAGCGGGAGAATACGCTGTGGCTGAAGGAGTGGACGATGGCTTGTCCGGGGTGCAATACAAATGTGGAAAAGAGTCAAGGTGGGTGGATCAGGTGGTCTCGACGCTGGGTCGGCTGAGCTAACGGCGACGCAGGATGCAACCACATGACGTAGGTGGTGACCACCGCTCACGGCTGTATTTGTGCTGATCGGCGGATGGATTTAGGTGTGCGCGATGCGGGGCTCATTTCTGCTACAGGTGCGGCACGAAGCTGCTGGCGCACTCGCCGTACAAGCACTTTGAGCAGTCTGGGAGCTGCTACGGAAAGCTGTTTGACTATGACCCTGCGACATGGGTGAGTGCAGCGACAGGCGATGGGCGGGGGCTGATGTTGTGGGCTGTTTAGGAACCGGCGGAGGGAGATCTGCTGAGGCTTGCGCTGGAGTAACGTAACGCCGTGACGCGGTCGGCTGTGTGATGAGAGACCGAGTGAAAAGCGTTTGAAATGTAGCGACAATACTTAGAGCACCCTTGAATTAGTCCCGCCTCAGACCTGTGAGATACCCTCTTAACCCGACGTCCATCGTGCATACCCCCATACCCACCATGGATATCTACACCACCTCCTTTACCCACCCCCGCAGCGCCCAGCCCGCCTCCTATTCCCCAGCCTCCAGCATCGACCTCACCCCCGAGCTGCGCACCCCCCAGACCGCCTACTCGCCCGTCCGCCGCCCCCAGCGTCCCCATGTCCTCGTCGTCGCAGAGATCGCCCCCGACGCCGTCCAGGCCGTGTCCATGGACGCCATGCAGACCCACGGCTGCCTCGTCACATACACCCGCGCCGACGACGGCCGCGCCTGGAACTTCCACCTCTCTGGGGCCTATGCCCAGGTCATGGCCGCCCGGGGGCACATCATCCGGTGCGAATCATTATTTCTGGTCATTTATGTTTGCTTATTCTGCGCAGCGAGTGCCCGGTGCAGGTGCGCGCAGCGATCAAGGTGGCCCGGCATGAGATCCTCGACTCGCCCACCAGCTCGCCTGCGCTCAAGCCCGATGTCCGCCGCCGCCTCGATGACATCGCCGGCCAAACGCTCGCCCACATCGCCGTCGTCAACGCCTCGGGCGCCCTCAGCTCCGTCCCCGTTCCCGACGGCATCAACTCCCAGGCATGGAGTGGCCTCGAGCCCGAGCGCATGTGCGAGCTCGTCGTGAGCGGCACCCGCGAGGCCGTGGCCGTGGCTCGTTTGCGCCTCCTCGTGATGCTCGATGAGCTCACTGGGCTCCACGCCGAGAGCTGCGAGATCGACCACAAGCTCCACCCGATCATCGCGGGTCGCAAGCGCTCCGTGATCCAGACGATCCAGGAGGAGACGGCCACAAACATTTATTTGCCCACCTCGCTCGTCGGGCTCAATGCTCACATGATCCCTGCCGCGGCGGGCGGAAAATCGCATATGAACACTATCTGGATCACCGGAGAGTTCTTTGGCGTTCAGCGTGCGCGGGACATGCTGGTCCAAGTCTCCACGCTCAAGGTCTGTCCATTTGTCTCGACTCGTGCCCCTTTTTGCTCATAGCCGCACAGGGAAAGTCTCTCATTTCGCGTGATACGGCTATTCTCCCGCGTAAACTCGATTGGATGCTGCTCGACCGTCTCGATGAACTCAAAGCGATCATGGTCGACAATGGCACTTATATTCATCTCCCGCCGGTCGGCAGCCAAGCTAGTCTTGTTAGCGTTTTCGGAGACCACCGTGTCCATATTCAGCGCACTTGCCGCGCCGTAATGCAGCTGGTCCGTGCTGTTTCCGGTTTCTGCCGTTTACGCCCACTGACCGAGATACTAGGCTTGCCAATTCTACGTAGCATCTTTCTGGCTCTTGCCCATTCATTTCAACGTATTGATGCCTGTGGCTACCCTTAATCCTGCGACCATGCCTGGTGTACTCAAGCGCATTGCCGGCCAGACCGGCGCTGAAGTCGTTTTCAAGAGCAACTGCTTTGAAATGCATGGCCTTGAGCACGAGGTCCGTGGTGCGGTTATGATGGTCCTCGAACTGGACGTCATTCAGGTAGTGTCATCTCCCCCTCGTGGCGGTCCCCCTGTATCTCACGAACTGTCCACGTCAGACTTTCCGCCACGAGATTCGCTTCCAGATCGAGCTCGCCAACGAACATCGCGACTTTATAAGCGGGAAAAAGAACGGCAAGATCAACAAAATTATGCAAATGGCCAACGTGAAAATCAAGTTTGAAACGTTCAACGAGTTTAATTTTCTCATGGACCTGGCCGGTACCGACAACGGCGCGATTTCCGGGCTGTTGCTCTTGCAAGAAGAGCTTCCCGCGGAGATCTCGTTCCATGTGCCCGAGACATACCACAAGCGCATTATTGGCGTGGGCGGGCGCAGCATTCAGCGAATCATGAAAAAGTATGGTGTCTATGTCAAATTTTCTAATGCCGAGGAGTTTTCTGCTCTCGGTGGGTATGCCGACAACGAGGATAACGTCATTGCTCGGACGCCGGCCAAAAACGCTATTAATCTGGACAACTTGAAGCAGGCGGTTATGGAACTGGTCCATCCTAAAGTGAGTCGGCGGCTACTCGACTCGATTCGGCATAGCATTTACCGTATTTTTAGGACAAGGACTATGTGACCGAGTCGGTATCGATTCCCCGTCGTTACCATCGCACTCTTCTCGGCGAGAAAAGCATCTTCATCAAGGATATCGAGACCAAGACAAACTCCAAGGTTCGGTTCCCGGACAAAGAGTCCGCCTTGGACGCGGTTGGTATCTTTGGGCCCGAGAGCCAGGTTCATGTAGCGGCAGCAATGCTACTGGTGAGTAAACGCCGGCGCCACAACTTGTCCATCTGTCTGTGGCTTAAACGAATTTCCCAGGATCACGTACCGTTCGAGGCCGATATGGTCGTCCCGCCGCACTCGGAGCTCGCGTCGATCGTTCAGTCGACCGACTACCTCACGTTTTCTGAAAACTGCAAACGCGATTACCAAGTTGTCATCGTACCGCAGATCCCCGCGAGCGGCTCTGGTGAGCGCCCGAGCTTCAAGTTTAGATGCCAGAGGAGCAATAGCGACTTTTTGGCTACTGCGCGCGAGCAGCTCGAGGCGTTTTTGGTCTCGGCTGGGGTGGAGGTGTATCCGTCGAGTTTGGGCAAGCGCGCGGATTCGTACATCACCGATGCGTTCCCTCATTTCGGCAGCAAGTTGTTGTCCACAACCGCCCCAAGCACGGCTTCAAACTCGATCTCGGCTGCGTCTGACTTGGTCGAGTTTCCTCGCACGACTGATGGGTACGACCGCCGCATTCGTCTTGCGAGCTCGACGCCAGATGTCAAGGCGTTGTTCAACAACCCGTCGTATGTGTACAAGCTTCCTGAACACGACGAGACCGACGATGCCGGGTTCGAGCGCAACTATGTCTCTGGACCTCCGTTGAGCTCGGATATGTGGAGCCCCCCGCTGCACTTCGTATGTTATGGTTCTTCTTTACGTTCTATGCTACCGCTAACCGAAGACTCTAGCGTGCCGGTTTCCCACTCACGCATTCTCGTGCGATGGAGGACTCTGTCAAGCGCGGATCCGACTCGCTTCTGGAGAGCAAGCTAAAAGAGCGTATCACCAAGCCTCGCTCGCTTCAAAACAGGTACGCGGCTCGAATGTATGCGTTTCGTTGTTCAGGATTCCTAACTCCCAAGCGCAGGGCTCAAAGTCTGGACTTGACCTCTCTCACCTCGGTCGCGCGTCAGGCGTCGTCGATCCATACAATCAACGAGACGATTCGGTCCGGATCCCCGACTGATTACTCCACCACGCCTTCGAGCCCCACGAGCGCGACGATCCCGTCCTTCCCGTCCGTCAACGGCCCATCGGGCAACAATGGCCTGCCCAAGGTTTTGCCGAGGCAGACGATGCCTCCGATGGGTACGGACGAGCTCACGCGCGCGATGGCCTCGGTCCGCTTCGATTCACTGCACTAGGTTCTAGAGTTCAAGACAATATGCGCACTTTTTCATCCACGCTTCTCTGTTTCATTTGACTTTTTTTTCTCATTGCGATTCATCCTTTCTTCCATTCATATATTCCAACCCTCAACCATATGTCTAGCGCTTGCGCTCCCGCGAGGTCTCGTCTGATTCCATTATGCTCTCTCGTCATTTCTCGGCATTCAAATCCATATGCGACGACACGCTGCGTGGGAAGGCAGATCCTTCGCCCAGTCCGGTGTCTTTTTATCCTATCCTATCCGCGCTTTCATCTTAGCCCATTCCCTCTCATCACCCCAATCCAACGGACACCCAAATCGTGCAATAAAACCCCAAAGCAAAAGTTACCCCCTCACCACTCGCATTGGAACCCTTATATTTTCTGTCTCTCAACGCAATCTGGCCCTATTCCGCGTCGCTATCATCACCAGCCTGTTGTTGGCTGTATGTATGTCTTGTAGTACTTGTAGTATATGCATGTGCCGGACAGGGCCGTTGTGAATGTATATTGTTATCGTTTTCATCGTGTTTGAGGGAGGCTTGCAGGGCAAGACGCTCACGTTGATGTTTCAAGTTGGATTTAGCAACTTGGTACGGCAGGGCCAGCGTGTAAATCCGTGGTGGAGTATGTGGAGAGTTCATGGTGTCGTTCCGTGTCACAGTGTATCAATAGGTTCTCACACAAAGAGTTGTGGTATGGATGAGAAGGTCTAGCATTATGAGATGTATGCGGGTATTATGTAGCAGAATACTTCTTTTTGAGCGATTTGGCAAGCTGTAGAGTGAGTAGCGCGGCTATGCCCGAGCAGATCCCACCGATCCTGTAACAAACCGTCGGTATTGGTACTCAAACAAAGACCCTTGACAATTAGCAACTCACCTGAACACGACACCAATGCTCTCCGATTGTTTTCCCGGTGGCAAGCTGTCTGATGATGGTGTCTTGCCACCCGGATGTAGAAGTTGTTGGGTGTCCAGGAGAGCAAAGACCGCCGATGAAACGCCAATGATAACAAACTGAGGGATGACCACAAAAATGTTGTGTATGCCCTAAGATCGAGTTAATCCAAGTCCCCGTTTGGCGGTACTAAAATGGAACTTACGAGAATCACGCCCGACTGTTGAGGAGCGGTCTGATCAGTTGAAGCATTGGGCGGTTGGGGTGCACGTTCAACGTTTTCCCAGTCGTCGGTTTCGGCCAGAAGAGCCATGTTGAGATCGTCGAATTCGCCGTTGGGGGTCGTACTATGGACTCGACCGCCGTGTTGTTCAGCGGCAATAGCTTCTCCCAGCTATGATATTGCATTTGTGTAAGTGTCTCCTGCCAATTTAGGTCATACACCCGAACCCACCAATGCATATGGTGCCCATCCGCTGACAGCCGAACACAAGCCAATCAATACGAAGATGAAAGATGCAAATCCGGGGCCTCGTACGAGACTACGATTTTGTCAGAGAATAGAATCAGGCAGCATACACAAGACTCACAGAGTACTTAGCAGCAGCACCCCAAAGACAACATGCGACACGGCCCATGTTTGAGCGAGGTCGAACTTGGTCTCTCGCAGCTTGTGTAGCCGCTGTTGCATTTCGATCGGCAAGCGCTTCGATAGTTCCCATATGATGCCTCCGACGCTTTGATGATCGACCTCGCTCCTGCTGACCACAAACAACGGGAGTAGGATAGATGCGAACAACGTCAAGAGTGCACCATGAAACAATGCTCGAGAACCTGCACGGGTGCCTTCTTCCTGCAGACCTTCGCTGTCTGGGCCTCGGGGATCACCATGGGATATCGCATCTCGTACGTATATATCCCCAATGTACTCAGTCGCGAAAAGCATAACCGGCAGCCAGCCGAGCCATGAGCTAGAAGTTCAAGATGAGTCGAAACGGTTCCACAGACAATACGCAGACGTACAAGAATTGGATAAAGCACTTGATAATCATGTTAGTTGTTGGTATTATGCGATCAAATCAACATATCTCACTATGCTGCGGATGGTAGCGGGGAGCCGTAACGTTAGATCCCACATATTACGAACGAGTTGCTTGAAATCCGTAGACTCTCCTGGGCTAGGTCGTTTTAGTAAAAAGAAAGAGATCATAGATTTAAACCGACTTACCGGGGTTGGTATACAGCTTCTTGTACAAACACAGCCGTAATGGTGTGAGTGCCAAAGAGCAAGATACCAGAAATTAGACTCAAGAGGCCAATCTGACTCCAACTGCTTGAAAACACATGTGGCAAGTCCAGGTTCCCACTGGCATCAAGATAGAGTGAGTGACAAACTAGAGTGGATGGAGCCAGGCTCACATGAAGAATCCCAGGACTTGACCTAGTCCTCCGGCTCGGCTAGCCCAAGCGTTGCTTTTTTTATGGTAAGATTTGTGTCAATTGATGCCAAAGGCTAATCTTACCCTGCATTTTGTTCGTGAGGAGGTAGAAGATCGACTATTAGTGCTCGATCAGCAGACATTACTGACGAGAAGCCGTTAGTAGACGGTCTAACGATGATTGCTTCAAGCACTGACTAGCATTTACTGAAAAATCAACGCAAATTATTGACAAAACAGATACAAAGATCGCGACACCTAGGGCCTGTTCATATTAATATCGGAAGCTTTGTTAGTGAGCGAGAAAAACTACTCACATGGCTAGGCCACAGAACCTCCCCAAGTCCTCGCGCGAAACCAAGTCCAAGCATAGCTGGTACACAAACCACACATCCTCCCATCATAAAGGGTCGCCTTCGTCCGTATTTTGATGTCGAGGCATCTGCCAACGCGCCTTTACAAATAAAACGTCAATATTTGTCCATACCGATCCACTAGGGACAACGTGCCTATTAACGGCTGCATAACAATCCCGGAAAGCGGGCCAGCTAGGAAGACCAGAGAAAGTGTGCTTTTTGACATCCCCAGAGCCAAGAGAGTAGGTGTAGCATGTGACATCATCGATGCCCAAAGGACGCTAGTTCCAAGACCAGGTAGCGCAAGAATAGGCAAATGTAACCATTGTGGACCAAGAATGTACCCCTGGTTTGTTTCTGGGTGTTGGTTTTGTAAGCTAGGGAAGAATACCATCGTCGACCAGTTTGCACCTGGCCACGTATCGCGTGGTCGCTTGCCGATGTTGTGGATGAGTTTTGTTTAACCATCCGTGCGTCACGACACGCACAGCCACTAGTGCTTCCATGTGGGGTCATGTATATAAACTCGGCAACAATCCCGTTAAGGAAAAATAAGAATTCATTGGTATGGCAAAGTATTGGGGAAACGGATTGTATTAGTTTTCAGTTCATAAGGACACAAACGCAGCATCACGACAAAGCGGTAGTGGAGCCCAGCTTTAGTACTCCATTTTTCAGCCATGTAAGAGGCACTCCGTTCCACCATTCTTTAACTTTCACAGCGTTCCTGTTTTCTCCTTTGACGATCGATACGATCAGTTGTGTTTGATTCGCACACTGGATCCGCAAAGAGCCATCACTAGGCTCGTAGATCGCATCTCCAGGATAACGAAGCGAAGATATTCGAGCGCTCTCTGGTACTACACTCATCTCAAGCAGCTGCAGTCGAGATGTTGCCTTGTCGGGCATTGTCGTAAAAAGTGGACGCTGAAGTTCATGAAATATGAGTTTGTCTTGTCAGACTCGGCAAAGAGAGTACCTGATGGCCGATTGCACGATGTGTGCGTTCAACACGCTCGGCGTCCCAGTTCAACCATCGTATTTCGCTCTGCTCTGCTTTAATTAAACGCGCTTTTGTAGCACGACCATGGTCTTGCCGGCGTGCGGCGAATGTCTTGAGGAACAGCCAAGCTACGTTATACGTTCGGCCTAGTGATCAGCTGGATTAGGACTCACTGGGTCAGCCTTGGCTTGGCGTAAGACATCAACTAGCAGTTGTCCTCCAAGTTTTGCAAGCTCGGGTTCCAAAGAGGGAAAGGTAGAAGAAGAAGGGATTTTCTATAAATATTTGACGTGAAGTTTGGGAGGCGGAGTAAATTAAATGCAACTCACGAAATCCTTCTGCGCCCAAATGTCTCCAAAATCAAACCCTTTACCATCTTCCATCTCGATTATGCTAAGTCCTGTGGTCTCCACTCCATCCAGGAGTGCGTGTTGGATAGGAGCGGCACCACGATATGTCGGCAGAAGCGAAGGATGGACGTTAAGCTTTCTGCCTCGCTCAAACAGTTCTAAGCAGGTCTGCGGGATTCGTCTCCCAAACGAAGCTGTGACCAGAACGTTTTTGCTCGATGAGGTATTGAAAGGAGTTGGAGGCTGCTAGTATATTAGAGTTGTTCTCCACACTTTGTTCTCCAACCCACCACCCAGTTACTAAATTCAACCTTGTCTTCAGGGATATGAACCACGGAGAGATTGCGAGATTGAGCAGCAAGCTTTAGTGGAGCTTAGTGATATGCTACGTCATTTGAGTGACCGGCTTGTAAGAAAGTTATGTTCATCTCACCTATAGACAATGTTTGTCTCCTTCTCCCTACCCATTGGTCTGGAGTCGTTGCAATAACGATCGAATCGAGTGCATCTAATTTAGAATTAGCTGACTCTTGAATTTCGGTTTAATCGGTGGGTAGGAAACCTTTGGCTTCAAACAACTCAGCAAAGACTTTGGCAGAAAACGAGTCTCGTCCAAAGAATAGTACGTTGAAGCATCGATGCGAAATTCCAAAATGGCTGAGCGGCATCATGTTCTTTTTCGAGCCCAGGAGTCCGCATCCTGGAGGGTTTGAGACGAAACTATGCCTGGCACAATATCCTAGCATGTTGTGGTTGTGTGATGCTTGGCGCTTCTATGTATTGATTTGAATTTGAGACTAAATAGGCTTGCAGACGCCCGCCTCGTGGCTTACACGTTGTGGCTTTTGACTTTACTTCCTGATAAAACCAACACCATTAATCTTATGCCCCTGGATTGGGCGATCTTGCACGTCTAAATCCAATACGCTTTGCTTCTGTTCTTGTCCCAGTCTATCATCTCGCCGTTTCAGTGCTAGTTGCTTCTGTCAACATACCCCGGCAAAAGTGATCTTGGCCCAAGATTATGAACGGGAGCACCCGGAGAGATTCTCAGCACACGGTTCAGGTAAACGGCAGGCCTTCCCATCAGCCTCCTGCGGCCGGCCAGTCTGGGATCATCTCAAATGTGACTGCAGCGCTTCAAATACTCCAAACTCACAATGCTGGTGTTCTCAGTCAAGCCATCGCTCAGCTTGAAACTGCACACGAGATACAAAACGAACTTGTCAGCGCTCGCGCTGCGTATTCTCAGGTGTCCAGCGACTTGAGAAAAGCTGTGGATCAAAACCTTGTACAAACGACTCAATTGCAACAATCAAGAGAAGATTTGCACTCTGCGAACGTGAAGCTACACGGCGCAAGAGAACAGCTGCTTCTTTTGGAGAAAAAACTCGAAAATGTGGGAGCAGAAGCTGCTGCACGCGAACGACAGCTCACCGTAGTACGAGAAGCTGAGAAAGATGTACGTGTGTTTATTTCGTGTTTGTGTGTCACAATTGAACAAAAATATACATCTAGAGGCAGATCGAAGCTCTTAGTTCAGCACTACAAGTCGCGAACGCAAGAATAATAGACCTAAATAGCAAACTACAGTCGGTAGCGACAACAGTACACGCTGTGGGAGCCGTTGAGCCAGTAACCTTATCGAACAAAGCGCTGGAAACAAACACGTTTTGTCTCCGTGCCTTGGATCAGTGGCTATCCTCTTCGTCTAAACAACTAGATGACGCAGCTACAAAGGCCGAAGAAGTGAATAAGTCTCTCGTTAAGCCAGCGAGAGTAATCGCATCTGCGTCCTCCAACCAGGCAGAGCTTCCCACCAACGAGCTACAGGGCTTGTCTGACGAGTCGAAAGATGAAATTACTCAATTGGTCAAATCTTGCTTTCAGGAAAATAAAGACGAAAAGAAACAGGTGAACGCTACGATTGGAGAAGTTGAACACGTATTCATATTATATTTTTATCACCCAGATGTTTTCCCAGCTCAAATCACTACGAGCTCAATACAGCAACGGTAAGGTCCAGTCATCTTATTTATATCAGAAAGCTCATTTTTATAGTTCTTGATATTGCTCGAACCTCTGTATCTCGAAACTTGGCACTGGAGACGGCATTCAAAAGCATTAGAGATCTTGACATAGAGGTAATCACGTTTTTCAATTCGCAATCCCTCCCTCTAATAGAATTCCAGTTCATAGCATCAACTCCTAGCGCGCCAGCTAAAGCTGATGTTGATATTGAGATGGATGAAGTGCGCACGGAAGCAGCAAAAGAAGCTCGGCAATTCAATAATCGGACACCCTCCATAAAATCAGCTACAATGTCCCCACTCATCTCGTCAAACATATCCCAACCACCCACTCCCTCACAGCCTGTATTCACGTTTGGTTCTGTGTCACCTCAGCGCAAGCGTCAGAGAACCTCCGCAGGGTCAGCGACCCCAGAGCCATTGCCACGAGACGACGAGCTATACGCGTTTGTTCAGCTAGTTAATGCCGCCTATGACATTCAAAGCCATCAATCTGGACCAAAACAACTCGTTTGTAAAGCATGCCAGTAAGTAACGCTTCTTGCCTATAATGCCTAGACCATATCTCATAGTATTCAAGGACCCGGCACAAGTCACTACCTGATTATCCTATCACGCACTTCGATTATGACCTAGACCGAAAAATAACTGTCCCATCACTTGCCAACGCTGAGCAGAGTCGCACACGAATCCGCCCATGGGTAACACATCTCCAGGAGAAACACCAGGCCATGTATGCGGGGTTTATGGCCAAACTCAAGAACCAAGCCAACGCAAGGCGATCCAGCATCACACCATCCAACTAGAGTATAACTCACTACAACGCTTTCTTGCTTTCTTGCTTTCTTAACCTAAGCTTATTCAGCCCGTATTCCAAAACACATGTATTATATTATTTGCTTTCGAACGTACAAAACAAACAGTATAACCGAGCTCTATATACGCCAATGTTCTACTCGTCGAGTGTTAGATCTGATCAGGTTCGGCACCATCCCCACTTCCTACACTGCCGGGATCTGAAATCCCATTGACCTTTACATGTGTCTTCTTAAGCACACGCAAAACCTAGAGTTGCTATGTATTAGCCGTAATAGGGAGAAGTAGGCTCAAACTTACCTGTGGAATTACAACTTCGTGTACATCTCGGCCCCATAGCATGTCGACGTGCTCGTGGTTCGGGACCTAGGGTTGGTTTAATTAGTTGATGGAGTGCTTGGATAGTTGTGCACTTACACCTTGATACGTGGTATGCTTTGGTAACTCCGCAAGCATCACATCAATATCGACTAGGCTGTCACTTTCTCCATAGAGCAGGAAGATAGGTGTGACAATGTTTCTGGTGGGAAACTAAGTAGAATTTATAATTAGTGTTTTCTGATCAACTGATAGGAATACATACCTTGGCAGGGTGGTAGAACTTCTTGCCCAAGAAACTAACTGGAGCCTGGACCTCATCGTCGTACCTGTGCAACATTTCATATGAGTACGGCATACAAGCTGCCGAAAGCCACGTACATCTGGAACCCGGCATTTCGCATAATCTGGAACCAATGCACAACGGATTTGGTCGATGTATAAGAATACAGGTGGGCATATGCGGCGATTTTTTGAGAGGGCGAGATGTTCCCACCGCGCCAGTTGAAGAGTAGAGTGAGCGCGGTATCGATCACTTTGACAAAAATCGGCGGATCTATGAGTTAGTGGTCAGCTGTGATGGCCCTAGCTTGCAGAATAGGTACCGCGTACAGAGTATACTTTGCCAAAATACGGTAGAAGGCAATATAGACTTGCGTCCAAAGAAGAGGTACATCAGTGTCGGAGATGCTTTCATCAGAGCGTCAACGATCGGCTGTTGCAGCCCTGAGGAATAAACGTTCTAAGTGTACGGTTCGCTTGGTATTGATAGAGCGGCAACTTACCCGCGGGGGCCATGGCTGGTGCAAGCGCGATAAACACATCGACTTGCTCGTTTAGGGATGGGTGAATGCTGAGGGCGGCAAATGCCTGAGCGGTCCCTTGACTGAGGTGGTGCAGGTGATCAGTGGAAGAAGGCACAAAAATATTCGCACGAACTCACCTGAATCCAATATAGCTCAAAGACTTGCGCTTGGTCAACCCGAGAATATATTCGATAGAGTCGGGGATATCGTATAAGCAAAAGTCGTCAATGGAGTAGTTCCAAAACTTGGGTTGATTGGGAGTGGAGTAAATGGATTTCTTGCTGTATTTATTTCCACGGTTGTTGCCTGTCATGGTTACGGTCAGTCCAGTGCCTGTGCATGTGCGACAAATTGTTTCAGTATACCTAGCCAGACATCATATCCAGCGTCTGCCAGAACAAACGGCAGGCATCGTTCGGCGTCTGTGAGACAAACCCAAACCTCTGAAAGAAGAGGTAAGCAACCGCGAATATCACGTGAAAGTGGTACATACCAGAGTTCATCAACAGGCCTGAAAAGGACGTCACAGTAAATCAATAACGACTTCCTAGCATGCATAAGTCGGGCTCACCATGATGGAGATAGACGACGGGTTTACGAACGCGAGTGCCGGGGTATATTGTCCGCTGGTCTCGAGCGTTGGGTAAACGATGCAACCCAAGCAAATAGCCGTCCTTGGTCTGTACGACATGGCTCTCGCTCTGATAACCCCAGAGAGCGCAGAGCTCCTCAAAATCTTCTGCGGCGCGTATTTCTTCTACTCGTCTGTTTTCATCGGCCTCGGAAAGTACACGAGGGGAATCCTCAGTAGGAGTAGGATCGGCGTCGTTGAACGACTGTGAATAGAAAAGCTGGCGAGACTTTTCATAGAACCTGTACAAAATCGACGTTAGCCTATGTACAGCCGTTGAATCTAGCAAGTGACATGCCATCTTAGGACAGAAGTCGGAAGAGCCAAGGTGAGGATGCGAATGAGTGTTTCAAAAAGGACAAAGCCAAAACCCAAACCAAGAACTGTATACTCTCGTCTGAAAGCCTGTTAGCAACGCGACGGATCTTAGTGATTAGCCTTACATACAAAGAAAGCCGCCCAATGACTGGGAGGTTGAGAACCATTGTGGATGATCGAGGTCAAAGGTGGAGCGTCGGCGGCACGTGAGGAGGGGGCTTGAAGTATTTGTCATAAGCAATTTCTCTGATCAGATTTCATCCATCACTTGCACCCGCGCCAATACAACTGCTCATCGCCCTCTACTGTTGTTCTTATCGTCACCGCTATTATCTTCTACTCTATCGCAGCTGGTCCGCGCACTTACACAACTCAGACTTATATATTTCTTGCTCCTAGTCTAGTTTCCACCACCGCTAGTCCGGTTGCCCAGCATGGCTTCTACTGTTCCCCCTGCCGTTCAGGCTGCGTCTCAGGCCGCTCTCAAGGCTGCAATGGCTGACTCGCCCGAAAACGAGCCTGGTGAGATTGAAGAGGGACAAGATGTTGTCATCGATGCTGCAAAGTTTGACGAAATGCGCACTGTCTTCCAAGACCCGCAGACTTTCAACGTCAAGGTAAGGGTAGTTCAAGCACCCCAGAATCCATCTAGCTGACAGGACTTACATATCAGCACCCGCTCTACTCTCCCTGGACTCTTTGGTTTGATTCCCCTAACACAAAAGGCAAAACCCTCCCTCAGACACCGTCTACATCTGTTCCCCCAACCCCAGGTGGTGTTCCCCCCACTCCTGGCGCACTCAGTTGGATGGATGATATCAAACGACTAATAAAATTCGACTCGGTTGAAGAGTTCTGGGGGTGAGTCAATCATATCCCTTATGTCGCCAAATTAGCTTACCCTTTCATAGGCTTTATAACAACATCGTGTCGCCATCGAAACTACCTCCCAAGGCAAACTACTATCTTTTTAAAGTATGTCCACATGCGGCTGTGGGAACGCCTCGTGTCCGCGTGCTTATTCACTGGTTCATAGGATGATATCATGCCTGCATGGGAAGATGCGAGCAACAAGGATGGTGGAAAATGGAGTGTGCAACTCCCTAAAGAAAAGAACCGCGCTCGTATTGACGAGATGTGGCTTTACACTGTACGTTCGTTGGTGCAGCGCTTTGTTTCCAAACTGACACCTGATGTCGCAGATGCTTGCTGCCATTGGTGAAACATTTGACCCCGCGCTATCTAAATCCGATAAAGATTCCACAACGCAGACGCCCGTTTCTCTTATTAGCGGTGTCATTGTCTCTTCTCGCCCACAGTTTTACCGAATATCTATTTGGACCCGCCTTGCTCCTGGAATGGTTAACGGCACTCCCAACCTAGGAGAAACCGAGGAAGAGCTAAAGCACCGGATTGAAACGATCGGGAAGCGTTTCAAGACAGAGGTCCTTGGTTTCCCCGAGGCCCAGAGGCTCGGTGGTCCACTCGCTACTGAGGTAGAATTTGCTAACCACAAGGAAAGCGAGCGAAAGGGAGCCAAGGGGAAGAAGTGGGTTATTTAAATATTTATCTGGTGCGCGTTGTGTCAGAGTCGATTGCGTTTCCGCTTTGAATATATAGTGCGGCTATCTTATATGGATCCGTTTCAGGATAGGCAGGCGGCTTGCAAAGAGTCGAGATCAAACAACAATTCATTATTTAAGGTATTTTCATAAGCTACAGTCGGTATTCATAATCAAGGCGTTTGGGTTGTATCCATAATTCAGAAATCGGCGTATGGGGGCGGAACTTTGCCTTCCTCTCCAGCCTCACCCTGTCCTTGCGTCTGTTGTCCACGAAGAACGCGCTCCCTCTCCTCTCTCTCCAGACGTGCCTTTTCTTCCTCCGCAGACAAATGGCCTCCGGTCGAAGTGGAGCCATGAAGCAAACGCTCGCGCTCCTCCCTAGCTAGTCGAGCTTTCTCCTCTTCAGCAGATTCATGATGTGTCGCACCCGCGAATCCTGGAAGCTGCTCGTTGGGAGGAGGAACAGTACCCGTCTGAGGTGCAGTTCCTACGGGAGGGACACTTCCCGCATTGGGGCCGATAGCCGCGCTGGTCGTGGTGGGGACATTGTCACGGCTCAGACTCCCGCTCTTGGGTCCCGGACCATCAGCACCGCCCGTGAGCGGGACGCCAGTTTCAGCGACTGTGATATGACTCGCATCACCAGCGGCGGAGGGAATAGGGACAGGCGCGGCCCCTGTGGAGGGAGAGGTGGCGTTGCCGGTGGCGGCACCAGTCGAAGATCCGTGAGTAGGCAATTCGGTCGCCGCAGAATCACGGAGAGGCGAAGACACACTAGGGGAGTGTACAGGGATAGATGCGGGTGCATGGTTCAGGGACGTCGGGTTGAGAGGCGCCGTGGTAGGTGTGCCAGTATGACCCGCGGTGGCGGTCGTGCTGCTACGGGTGACCGACTCCGATCCAGGTGGCATAGAATCAGACATGGCACCAGTGCCCTGCTGCGAACCGAAACGCTGTTCGGCAAGCGCGCCAGGTCCGGTGTTCTGCCCGGGCTGGGGCGTAGGATGTACGGTTGGAGGTAAGCTGCTTAGCTCGTCCTTGTGAGTCTCGCCAAAGCTACGAGTATCTGCGCCAGAGCCTACGCCTAGACCACTCGAAGGTGCGTTCTTGAATTGGTTCATTTGACCTTGGGCAGGCGTATACGAATCGATTGCATGCTGAAGCTGCGAGCGGACCCGGGCAGTGTTCGAGGCACCCGCGTATGCGCCGTGAGGCTCTTGCTCGGGAAGCTCAGTAAGCAATGCTTCAGACGCGTCGGCAAGCAACGCAAGCTTGGCGCTGTACTCTCTAAACGCGGCCCACTTCTTGCGCTCGCACTCGACCAACGCCCGACGCTTTAGGAGTGCCACTTCGCGTTCTTGAGGGGCGTCATCGGACTCGGCCTTTGAGAGCTGGTTCTGCAATTCGGCCACGCGCTCAGCGCCATTGGCAGGAGCTTTGCCTGCAGACCCAGCAGTCTTGATGCGCTCCATCTCCGCTTTCATATTGGCGCGGTTCGTGCGACGCGGGTGGAGTGTGGTCTCGGCGTCACGAAGAGACTTGTATGACGCACGCGCAGAGTCCAAGGACTTGGCCAGGTCGGTAGCCAATGAGCCATGCACAAAGTTGAGGTAGGCAATTCGATCAGAGACTGTTGAAGTCCGATTAGAACGTTCCCTAAGGCAGATGCTGGTATTACCCACCATCTTTAACATCTTCGACCTGGTCTTGACCCCAGAGGTAGAGCTCCTTAGAGTGGCTCTTGGAGTCACGCGAGACCGCATCAAAGTCGAGCTAAAGACGATCTTTAGATTCTGCTCGAGTTAACTATGACATCAAAACTTACCGCCAAGCCCTTCTGACTAGTGATTACCATCTGTAGCTGTCGAGCATCAGGACGCACTTGTGGGCTGTAGGTAATCCCCGGTTAGAACTTCACTTGTATTGACAAATAACCAGGACTCACGAATACTGGGTATGAAGTGACTTCAACGTATGAGTAATATTGTCGAGAGCATGGTGCCGCCCGCTAGACTGCTGATTTGGATCGGTATAGCCCTGTGACTGAGACTGGGACTGAGACTGGGTATGTTCAGAACCGTGATCGTCATTATCTGACGTGCGATGGCTGCTGAGGGCCGCTTGAGCCTGCATACAAGGCATCAGTGCGGGATATAGTAGTTGTATACAACTCTCATACCTTGGCTTGTAGTTTCTGGAACATTGCTCGTGGTGTTATGGTTGGATGGAACGGAGCCGGGCGCGAGGCCAGAAGGTTATATATGCGGTTGGAGCACTGCCGACGTCACTGCGCTCGTCATTCTTGTCGCCTGCGCAATTGCACAGCCCCAACGCCCTTGTTCGATTGCATTCTACCGCAGCATTTAAGCCTTTGCCAAGGCGCGCGGGACGCATACAACCCCATGCATGTGCTCCTCGCAATCTGGATCGATCTACATAATGTTCTGGTTTGTACGATGTTTAGAGGTGAAGGTATAGTTTTAATGAGCTGAGATCAAAGGGGTAATGTTACAAATAGAGTTGAGGTCGTAATACAGCCAAGCTTGTCCCAAGCTCAATATCATTATAGCAAGTATTTACCGGCCAAACCTCCCTCCCATTCTCAAGAAGAAAGCGATTCCTGCTAGAACGCCACCCACATGACCTGCGCTATCAGTTCCTCCTCCAGTACGTCGCAGTGCTCCATACAAATCCCAAGCGAAGACTCCACTTACACAAAGCCAAGCAGGAACGGGGACGATAAAGAATAATAAGAAAGTAGTCTGAGGAAATAAACAAGCAAACAAAGATATCACGCTGCATGTACATGATTAGAGAGACCGAGATGTAGTTTTACGGTGGCGCACCTATAAATTGCTCCCGAGGCACCGTGAGCGTTCCTCGGCTTCTGTGTTACGACAGTACTCCAGGCCAGGGAAAATGCACTAGCTGCAATACCCCCGCCCAAATAAAGAGCAAGAAATGCCGAGTTCCCTAGGAGACGCATCACTGGGGGTGCCATGAACCTTGAATAATATTAATTGAGAGCTTGACGTAAAATTCGTTCAAAACAGTACCAGAAGGTTAGGCCATTCACCAACAAGTGGTTGGTAAGTTCGTGGGAAAAGCAGGAGGTCAGGAGTGTCCATCTAAAGACGAAGGCTTAGTGCACCGGAGATTAGGCGACAAAAACCCAGTAACTCACATTCTACCCTCCATAACATTTTGCAACGATACTGTAAAGTTCTTGTACATAAACATGAGAGGTCCTGGATCTCGAAATTTTTGCTTTGGAAGATACTAGTCTGTCATAAAGCTTGTTTGATTCGATCCAGAAACACACACCAGGTTTTCATGTCCCCATGCCCACATCAAAAATACAGCCCCGTTGATCCCGATAATAATGTAAAAAATGAGATCTGGATTTGTGTTATCGACTCGCCTCCTCCATCGTGCTACAAAGCCATCGCCGCCGCTGGCCTCAAAGGGAGGTCGAAGTGGACGAGATATACGGCGGACAGTGGTTCGTTCTAGAGCGCTTCTAAGACCACGAACGAGCGTCGAGGTAGGTGGCTTGATGACTGGAGTTGTTGTGATAGGTGGTCTGGGTAGCGTTGAGAAACGCACTGCCTGAGATTGTCGGCTAGTGTGCGCAAATATTCCCACAGGGCGGCTACATGGTACTCGTAGCGGGGGGCGTATGCTGCACGCAAGTATTGGCCTGAGAGATTGCGAGCCCAGTCTAATCACCATTGCAAACTTTCTAAGTAATCGTAGTCAGAAAGTGATCGGAGAGTGACGCATCACTCACAATATCCACGAGGCTTTTTGAGAAATAATTTGACAGCATTATGATATTATGTGGTGGCTTCGTAGGTATATCTCCTATGGCGCAATTGGTGGCGCGTCTGACTGTTAGGCATGCTTCGTCATGCACACGCAGACTTGCAATCAGAAGGTTGTTAGTTCGATCCTAACTGGGAGAGTTTTTGTTTGTAACGTGAAACTGCTCTGTTCTGATCTAAAGCCAAAATATTGAGAAGCGACAACAACAATCGATGACTCCATCTGCTAAACAGTGTTTTTATAACTGTAAAAGTATCTCTTTGAGCTAAAATATGATAAATCTAGTGCAGGGTACATCACGTGACAGACACTTTACCAAAAGGGCAAGAAGGGAGCCACTTGCTGGACCGTCATCTTGATAGACTTCATAACTTTACAGCGCGATGAGTTGATGGAAGTTACCCACAAAATGGGTTATCGATTTAAACAAGGTTGCTTAGGTATCTTGTTGGCTTATCATTGTAAATGAACGAGAAAATCCAGGCCGAACATGACCTACGTCAGTTCGTATCCTTGGCAGTTTTTTGACGAAAGCGCAGCAACTGTATAAAGTGTGAAGACAGCGAATGATACAAGGAAGAGCTAGGAGGGAACTTTAACTATACAGTGTGGTAGATTAAAAAGCTGGTGATTTTGGAATTAGAGCCGGGAGTGGGAGAAACGATAACGCGCTATGGGTCTAAGTTGGTGAAGCCGTTATACAGGAGCGCATGGTAATTGTCGGGAGTTTTGTGCATGACTAGGGTGCTAGTTGAGTCTAAGACTGATATGAGAAAACAAGATACGTACTGCACTTGTATCGTTCTGATACATTGGGCATGATACTCTGTGACAACAGAACTATTAGAATGAAAGCACAACACTTGAACTATAGCACGACTTACTCCATCTTTCAATCGAACCGAGTACACCCAATGACCACCCACCTCCTTCATATCAACAACGGTACCTACAAGTAATCCCACGGTGTTAGCCACGCAGAAGTTTGGCAGAGGCAAGCAAAAATCCTTGGAAGGATATTGCACGTTGCGATCGACCCGTTCTTACCTGCTACCCAGCGAACTTGCTGGTACGTTGCAGGCTCGGCGCTCAGATACTTGGCGAAGACCTTGTCTCCCTTCTATATATGCAGCGTTTCAGTCTCTCGAGATCGTGCTCCAATGGAAAAATAGAGGCGTACCAGGTATGGCATAGGAGGCACGGAGGACATGACAGAAGGCGCGGAAAGACTGTACGGAAAGGGAGGCGCAAGAGATAATGGGAGAAATAGTACAAGTTAGATCCTCCTTTTAAGCTGCAACCAGGATATGGAAATAGGACCCCCAAAAAGAAAGCACACGAGCAAAGGATCAAGTGAACGATTGGACAAGACGGGAGTCTTTGACCTCTGTTGGTGACAGCTGTTGAAGGCCGGCGCCGTAACTCGCTCTATTAGATGGGCGCCAAACAAGGACCCCGAAGTCCGTCCCGCTCGTCGGAAAACGTGTAGTGATGATGGCCAAAACAAAGAAAAAAGAAGTCACACTACGCAAATTCGCCACTCGTGCACAAGGGGATGCGGCGCCCAGGGCCTAGTCCATCTCCACGGGATATCGGGCAGACAAGTGTCGGTTGCTACCAACAAAAGACAGTTTAGTAAATGATGATTTGCCTTTGAAGCGAGGCCCGAGCAACGTCATAGTCCAAGCAGTTGTCGGTCCAGTTTGTGAAGTATGGTCGTCGCAATAAAGAGCAGCTTCGTAGTCTAGTTGAGCGTTTGGGTCTTTGGTTACGAGCTTGTTTTGACAAACACAGTGGGCTGCACTGCCACTGACTAATGAGCCACTCAAACACGACAACCATATGGCAGCTAAGTCCCAAGACCCACTGGCTCAAACCCCCATGCTTGCCGATGTCGTCCATCCCGACTTTCATCAGGTAAACTCTACTGTTGAAATTTACATAAAAAACCAGTTGGGTTTGAAACTGGACACTGGCGCGTTTTCCACTAAAGCACAGTCTATTGGACACAACCAGCCTAACCGTTTCCCTTTGTAGACGAGCAAATATGTCGGCTTGCGTTAACTCCGGCCGGTTGTCCTCTCGGACCACTCCACTGCCCTTTGAGACACACAGCGCCGAGTCCGCTGAACTTCGGTCCTCCCGAAGCATCAGCCAACCTCGGCCGAGACAGGTTAGCCACCGTATGCAAACATTGGCTCCGCGGACTTTGTAAAAAGGGCGACGCATGTGAGTTCCTACACGAGTACAACCTCAGGCGTATGCCCGAGTGCTGGTGGTTCGCTCGCCATGGAACTTGCACGGCCGGAGACGAATGTCTGTACGCACATCCGAAGGAGCGAAAGATCGAGTGCCCCGACTATCAGCGAGGGTTTTGTAAACTAGGTATGTATCAGCGAGTTTAATCACGAGCTTGCGTAACCTCCTAATTCATAGGTCCGGACTGTCCCCGAAAGCACGTTCGACGTGTTGCCTGTCAATTGTATTTGAGCGGATTCTGCCCAGATGGACCAGAATGCAAACGTGGACAGCAAGTTCCTCCTGCAGGTTTTTATTAACTAAAGCACTGACTTGGCACCTAGTCCGAAACCAGACATACCCTCACCTGAGGCATACCGACCACCCTCTCCACCATCTCAGCGGGATCTCGGCCCTCCTCCCCCTGGTTACGGACGATTCGAGCACGCGGGCGGCCAAGGGGGGCCTGGAGGTGGGTTCGTTGTGGGTGCCAACAACCCCGGATTCGTGCCACGACGCAATTTGGACGAGGTACTCTGCTTCAAGGCAAGTAGTCTCGTTACTAGTCATAAACAGCAAATTGAGTTTTTTTGAATAGTGTGGACAAAAAGGACACTATGCAAACACTTGCAGAAACAAAAATGTTCCCGGGAACCGCGGTGGCCAGGAGAGGGGTAACTTTCGAAACTTGAACGAGGGAGAGGACTGAAATGCTGATGTTGAGCGTGTTATTGTGGATATTTAATGTCACTTCTGGCGCTGCCCCTTTTCATTCTAATAATCCGACACCCATCTGTTTTCGTGTCTCAGTTAGCCGTAATCAATATAGCCACATCAATCAGATTACTAAGCGTTCTTAAGCTGTGCTCTGGCGCTGTCGAAGCGAGGTTCCAGCTGCATCAAGTCCATCAAAAAGGTGGCCGACCACACTGCACCCCTCCCTCGCAGTCTCTGGAATGACTCTCGAATCTCGCCTGAAAGGCTCTCTTTGGGGCTTGGCAGTAGGCGACGCTCTTGGTGCTCCTTATGAATTCAGGGCGAGGGGTAGTTACACGCCTACTGAAAATATGGAAGTTTGCAAGACTTTCAGCTATAAGGTGCGCAAAAACTGCAGGCTGGATCATGTAAAATCAACTCTGTCCTCTTAGGGGCAACCTCTTGCTGCTGGAAGCTGGACTGACGACACCTCCCTCTCGTTGTGCGTTGGGGCGTCATTGGTGGCCACCAAAGGTGACCTACAATGGACTGATCTGGCACTGCGAATGGTGCGTTGGCGCAAGGAAGGTATGTCGAACAACACGTTCAGCTGGCCATGAATAACGCGGGTATAGGGTATTTGTCGGTGATTGGATACTGCTTTGACTGTGGTACGTCGGTCGTACTCAATTCATCGATTCCGCATTTACCCTTGCCCTTAGGTATTGCCACTGCAAGCGCTCTGGGTACCTATATCAATTTACTTGATCCCAAATACCCTCGGCCAACGCATTTACCCAATGCAAACCCTCAAATCGTGAACTCTGGCAATGGCTCACTCATGCGTTTGTCTCCAGTTCCAGCAGCTCTACACCGCAATCCAGCCAAGGCGATTGCAACTGCCTCCCTCCAGTCTCGAGTAACGCATTCTAGCCCTTTGTGTATAGACGCTTGCGTACTCGCAACCGCATATATGATTGGATTTTACCATGCCAAAGGGAATGCGCAAGAACGGAAACAGGCAGTCCTGAATCCAGAATTTACACCACTCCCCAACGGCCAACCCATACCGCTAGTGACTGAGGAAGTGCGGAGCTTACACCTGCAAGGGCTGTACAAGAACAAAGAGGTGAGTAAAATGTTGTACGTGGTCAACGTTTATCACATTCACATGGGTTAGGTCTCCGATGTTATGACAGATGGGTTTGTGATCTCAACTCTGGACGCTGCTCTCTGGGCTCTATGGCAAGGGGAAACATTTGAGCAGGTACGGGTCGTCTCACTTTGTCTTGGTATCAAGTTTAATGTGCCATTTTGAAGGGATTATTTTTTCTCCTGCCAATGGGAGGAGACGTAGATTCGATAGGGGCAGTGTACGGCCAGCTTGCAGGTTCACTTTACGGCTACAATGAGATTCCAGCACGATGGACTGAGAAGCTTCAGCGGCAGGATATGCTAAACGAGATCTATGATGGAGTTGTAGCATTGGGGATGAAGTTAGACTCTTAATATGAGCCTTCACAATGACAAAAATGATGCTAAAGTGGGTTCTGAATGAAGCGCAGTGTAGTGAGACCTCAAACAAGTGAATGAAACACAAGTGAATTGAATGAGTGAGTGAACTACCTAAAAGTTGTAAGGACTTTATACAAAGAGACAAGGCAGCGTGTAGATAAACAAGCAAGTGAAGCAAGAGAGTAAGTGACATAACAGACAATGGATGTGAACACATATAAGAGAGAAAATGAAAGATAGTCTGTACTATAGTAATGTAACACACATAAGCACTGACACACTTGTAACTGCCAACAGTGGGTTTATAGTACCTCAATCAACCCTCAACAAACTAAGCGTTGAGATACAAGTTTAGTGGCAAGAGCCAAAACCAAGCTGCACTGTAAGGCCAAACAGCGGCCTTGAGGAGAATGGGTGCCATGGGCACAGCCAGTGGCGGGTAACACACTGGTAGCGCCGAAGGCACTGCCAACCGAAGCAGGCATAATGGTAAGTATATTAATAATTGCCCAATATTGGAACTTGTAGTGCCCGATGTTGGGACTCATACTTAACACAACGAGACAGAACAAACAGACGCGGGGTGAGCTTGAAGGTTGTGGCCAAGCTGAGGAAGCAACATAGCACGTGACCGTGCTATGTCCCAGCGGCGCTAAGCGCCCGGCGGTCTACGACCGTCGGGCGCGTCACGCTTACATCCACCGGCGCTTAAGATTTGATAGCAGTAAATCAAATCAAATAAACTACTAACATTTTGTTCGTGCAAAGTACTTGAAAAATAGTGTAGATAGAAAATTCGCTGAGGACCAACTGGAGCAGGAGTGAGCTCAGAGCTGGTCCAAATTGTACCCTATAACTTTCTCTAGTTGACGACTACAGTAGCTGAGTTACCAATCGAGATGCAAACTTTGTCTCAAAGTTGCTCTCGTAAACGCCCTAATCGTTTGTTCGACCAGAGCGCTGGCTATTTGCATCTTTTAGTTGATCTGTTAGCTGTCATCAGCGTAACCAGGGATTAAAATATTCAAGAAGACTTCCTCACATGTAACTCGGCTATCTTTCCGGGCTTTGTAATAAAATAGGGTGTTGAAAACTAGCACAGTTCCAGGAAGACGTGATTGTACCCAGAAGGTCAGCCAAGAGCTGGAATACTGATGCAAAAAGCTAGAATGGGCCGTCAGAGTGTTACAATCGTAGGGGCACCAGGGAGTGAACTACACAATTCATTGCAGTAACGTTAGATAGTCATTGTGGTGTAACAGATCGGTGTGTAACGAATTTGCACCCTCTTGGTTGTCTCCCTGCTGGCCGGGCACCTATAAATCGGATCATTTTACAGCTGCTGGAATGTTTGTTAAGCGCGTAAAATACGGCCTGCCACGTCTTCTCCAAAAGGGCTATAGCTGGGCTGACGATTTGATCGATCAGCGGCCCGCGGCCGCGGCAGCCTTAAATGGTGGAAATCCAGGGAGTGCTTGTTTGTATCACCTCAGTAGCTAGCAGCTTGTCCCTTTTTTTCGATAAAATGACTTAAAATAGAAGATGTGCCTTCTTGGGATAATCCGCACACCAAGCGGAGGGACATACGGCGACTCCGAGATGGCCATACACCGCATGTAGGGCCTTGTTTGATTCGGTGCCACATGGGTTTTCAAAGCCTCTCATCAGCTTCTCACTTCTCAATAAGACGTGAGCACCGCCCACCCTTGGGCTTCTTCACACCCAAATTGGCTGAGAGTGTAGTCCAGTCAACGAGAGCAGACCAAGGTCACGATTGTATCTCGCCGAGTGATCGTGCCTTGACACTGCCTATGCATCACCGGGCCCCTTAAATCCAGTCGCTCGGTTCGCGGTACTATCCCTGTGTATTTTGCAACAATGATGCCTCTGCGGCTTAAGAATTCGGAGCGGCTGTACATCTGACTGATCCTACCCTCCCTAGGTTCGATATAACCCACCCGGCGCAGGTTGGCGGTGCACTCCCCCTCTTGGCTGCTGTCCGCCAGAGATTGTTCGGCCCATGCCAAAGCCTACTGGAAGCTCTACTGGTCCTGCGCTGCGTAGGAACCAGGTATGTGTTTGTCAGCCGTTCAACCACATCCGTCTCATTCCATCCCAGGCTTGCCAGCAATGTCGTCGTAGGAAACTCAAATGTGACGCCGGGAGGCCGTAAGTGATATATCAAGCGGCGTAACCCATCTAACCCCTTTCGTAGACACTGTGGGACGTGTGTACGGCAGTGGAATGCACTGGTACGTTGACTTTCAGCCGTCCAACTTCTCATACTTACAACTCGTCCAGATCGCTGTTCCACCCCCTGTGGGTTTCAGGTGCGAGTCTACAGACCACCCATTGAATGTTTACCGACCGTGGTTACAGCCATCCTCCCGCCCCAACTTGCTCTTACGACCCGGTTGAAGGTGTGCCAGTACCGCCAGAGACCATCGAAGATCCCGTCGAACGTATACGAGCCATCGAAGCGCAGATCGAGGACCTCCAAAACAAACTCCACTCTGCTCGGCGTGAGGCAAAGCAAAAGGGTCACGACGTAGGCTCACAGTCCCCACCAGCGCAACTGTCTCCAGAGATGGCGAGGTCTACGAGAGGAAATACAAGTGGATCAGACAAAAGTAGGGAACGATCTCCTACAATTTCCCCCCAACCGTATCTATTCTCGTCGTCACCGGTGCCCTCACGCCCATCTACTTCTCCATCGGTGCCCATATTAGAGCGCAAACATAACAATACGCCTTACGCGCGTCCTCGCACGACCGCCCGTTCGAACACGCTAACCAGCGGCTCCGGAACTGCTGCCAACCGGAGACCGCCAATTACGAGTCGATCCTTGCCCCCCGATTATTCGCCTCAAACATCCCGATCCGAGAGTGACTGGGATCCCAACCTTCCTGGTGCTACTATCATGGCGCATTTGTAAGCATTTTATTTCACGAATGTATGCTCATGGCTGACCCATTATCCCAGAGTCGACCTGTTCTTCCAAAACGAGCCGTGTTCTGCACGCATCCTTCACCGTAGCACCTTTGTCGCCAGCCTGTCCTTACCGACCACACACCCAGACTTTCCTCCTGTGATGATCCTTCATGCAATCTGTTGTGCTTCGAGTCGGTGGGCATCGCATGATGCTCCCAGCCGGCAAGAAAAGTTTTCCGAGTTCCATGCGACCAAGACTAGGTCCTTGTTGGATGCAGCTGTCCGAAGTGGCAACGCTGAACTCGCAACCTTTCAAACATCGATTATCCTGCAGTATTGGGCCTACGCAGAAGGCAGGAACCTTGACATGTGAGCCGGTTCCGTTTACCGAGACCCATCAAACTGATCGCTCTTCATAGAAAAATGAGCCCTCATCCGTTTTTGGAGTCGACGCCGAGCAACACCCACATGGAAGAGAAGAGGAGAGCTTGGTGGTCGTTTGTTATGTTTGATCGCTACGTTTCCCTGGGAGCGTGGAAACACACGATCCCGGAGGCCGATGTTATGACATTAGAATTGCCTATATGCGCAGTAGATTTTGAGTGCGAGGTACGCCACATCCAGGATCTCTAATAGATTATTACTGAATCATATCGGCCCTGCAGACTTTGGTTTCACCAAACCCGCAAAAGACGCACGACCCATCCTTCTTTCTCTCACATCAGATCGGCTACACCGACCCATACATTCTACTGATCAAAGCCACTCTTCTGTTTGGCAAAGTTACAGACTACAACTTGGCTGTCGATAGCCGTTCGTCACGGAGGTCAGCCGACGCTCGTGACACTGCCGTTTTTAGGGGCCTCGACCGCTTGGTTGCCGTCGACTTTCTCCAAACACTTCCTGTGGAGTACAAGTCGTGTTTAGGTGTTGGCGAGAATCCGGACGGCTCCGTGGTCGACCCGGACCTGTACCTGGTCCACGTGCTACCGTACGCGGCTACTATCTCGTTGCACAACGCGCACATCGATTATTCGAACCCACAATGTCCGTCGGCTGTCCGGTGCATACAAGCGGCTAGGTCGATCATCCGGAATTATTACTTATTGGCCGGGACGCTGTTCGATCTCAAGCGACTGCATCCGTTTGTCACAGTACGTCTCTATTGCATTTTTGCAGGGCTGAGACTGATGTGCAGCGTTAGGTCTGCTGGTACCTTGCTGCGGTGGTCCTCGTTCAACTCTGCAAGCGGCACATCACGACAGGTGATCGAGCGGGCGAAGCCACGGTGTGGGGTGAAATAGAGACCTTGAAGTTGGCTATGTTAGAGTTTGGAAACATCTCTCCCATCGGCTGTATGTATATCTCTCTGTATGGCTTCCTCAAACTAACATGTCTCTCATAGTACGTCAAGAGAAACTACTACAAGAAATAATTGGTAGGCCTCTTTCTAAACAGTCGGTTGATTTGGATGCTGATTTTAATTCATAGACGATGTAATACAAAAGCCTGTATTACCTGCAAACTTTGGGCTCGACATTCCCATGTACACATATCCACTACATGACCTCACTGTTTCTCTCTCTGAACATGATTCTCCCGAAGGCTCAAGTTCGTTCTCTACGACCGGCTATATTTAAGGCGTCGTGTGACGCGTCTATTTATCTATTCTCTATTTGTTATTTATCAGGAGCGTTTTGGGCATCAAGCACACGGACATCTCGGCACACTTATTTATCTATTTATTCGATGAAGCTTGTTTGTTTATCTTTATTCGCGACCATGCTCAACGCTCCCATCTCATCTTGTACTTTGCATGCTTATCCACATGTTGCATTAATGTTATGCTTGCATTTGCTTTGACCCGTGTTTGGAAATAGCAAGTACCATGATGACACGCTGTCGGAGCCACGCGATCGACCTGAATTCGACCCCCACATGGCCAGACGAAAAGATACCAAGAAGCCAGTATCAGCTGAGCCACTAATCGAAGACGAACTGGGCATTCCACTCGCGCGGCCACCCAAACCGGACGAGATCAGCGAGGAAGAACAATGGAGGCTGATCAACGAGACCGGCATTCTCCAACACGCTGAACAAGCACCAAAGGACGACATTACGCCTCTAGCTGATACCGTTCGTAAGTAGTCATGCTTCAACGTGAGCACACTAATGGATGAAGTTTGGGATAGTTGATACCGCCATTTTCGCCATACCATTGTCGTTTTTGTATATTTTGTTAGACATGTACGTCGATGCCTCTCCTTTTGGGCGCCCCTCTTACGTGGTCGTTTTAGCTTGGTACAACAGCAATATGCACAACAGCCAACAGTAAGCGAGGAATTCGGAAGGGTCATTGCGAATGTTCCAAGTATGTCTGATAAAAACTTGACGCTTGACACTTATAACGGCTAACACCCTGCAGTAATTATCGTATTGGTTCATTATAGTGAGTGCAAGCCAATATTCTGTGAACCCAACGCTAATTTTTGGCTCGTACAGCAAATAAGCACAAGTCTCGACCTGTGACCCAAATGATGCTTTTTCTTGCTGCAGTATTATCAGGCCCGAGGATGATCTGGCTAATGAATAAGGGTAGCTGGCTAGTAGTTTCACGCCAAGTAAGTCTTCACTAAATCTTCTACCTGTAGCCTTTTACAAGATATATTTTAGGCGCCACCTCTTGGTACTATCTGGATCTATACCATCATTCAGTTAAATCTGCTGCCAGCCGTTGCCAGCTTGGCTCTTGTATTCGGCTGCGCGAAACTAATGAACTGGAAAATTGTATTTTGAGCAATCTATCTAGGTCCTTATTTCATACACTGGCAAGGAAACTCGCTCATTCAAGGTGCCCGCCGAGACAAAGCTTACATCTCGAGTTGTGGCGTATAATTGAGCGGAGATTGACCCCCCCCCCCCCC
>JAYRCO010001039.1:0-13902 GCA_037042815.1 Ceratobasidium papillatum | reverse complement strand
ACTCCGCTTGTGGGATCTCCCTCCGTCCAAGGAAACTCCAGAGAACAAGATAAAAGTTTCATAGAGTAAGCGCCAAAATCACGTGCTGCACGTTTGAGCGTCACCCAATTCAGGTGGGGGGAGTGACCTTGCGGAAGCAAGGTCACGGCATCAATTCTTCCTTGACAAGTCTTCTAGTTTCTTCGGCCGTCATTAAACAGATTTATTCTCGGGCTCCCCCTTCCTCGCCATATTTAATCCTTACGTATTGTATTCGAACGTTACTGTATTTGGATATTACTCTCTAACCGGTTCAATCCGAGCTGCCTCGCGCGCAATTCGGCTCCAGTACGTTTCTGTCCAAACTCTCGATTTACGTAACAAGACTTGATCAGCCTCATTTTAACCACCACGCCCGCTGCCTCGCATAACTTTGTCTCACCGAGCGTTCTCTGAGAGTTCATTTTTATCACTCGCGTTATCATCCTACCGAATACATGCAGACCGCGCTTGAACAATGGCTGACTGCCACATCGGAACTGCAAGCAGCAACATCCAATTTTCTAGCGGCCAGTACAACGCTTAGGACCTTCACTCCTGATGCGATGGCGTCTGCGTCAGACCACAATGCTCTCGAAGCAACCTTGGATCAGATACATTCCCAGCATGTCACGATGGATTGGGTCAAAGCCAGTATGGATGAATCATATCGTCTTCTTGGCCCATTACACAATACATCGACATCTCGCGTACCAATACACAAACTTCCCACTGAAATTCTTAGTCGAATCTTTTCAATTGTGGTCGCCATGACCCCATGCACCCCTGGAAACGATCTTGAAGACGCTTTAGACGTCATCCCACTCGTTTGCGCCCTCTGGCGTCGAGTCGCCATTGCAACTGGCTCGCTGTGGTCACATATTCATCTCAATTCTACCTCTGCAAGTGGCGATCTAACCCCTATGCTCGAATCCGTTCGGCTGAGGCTTGAGCGGGCGCGGGACACACCGATTCATATTCATCTTTTTGGTCACGACCGAATTCCTGAAAGCGAGTATCCTGCTATCGAATCCGTTTTACGGCCTTCCATACCTGCCCTTGCGTCTCTAAGCGGTAACGTACATATTCGTAGCCATCTATTGGGAACTTTGCTCGACCTTCACGCCACAAATACCGCCTCTAGCCCTCTGCGGTTCCTCAGCATAGGATTTGGCGCAGCCAGCCATACCTATCGTTTGAATTGGTCGACATATTCATTTCAACAACTTACAGAGCTTCGCCTAGATTACATACCTGGTCAAACCTATAGCCCATCCCTTCCGGAACTAACCACCTTCCTATCCAAAACCCCGAATCTCCATACCCTCGTACTTTACGCAGTTCACTTTAGCCCAAGCCAAGAGAAATGTCCTGACGTCTGGTTACCTTGCCTAAGACTACTTCTATTAGAGGTGCTTGACGCGGAACTATTGTTGATCTTGGCCGCAGCCTTGCATCCAGGGAGGCTTGAGCTAGACGTTAGACTAGACCTGTCTAGCACAACAGCCGACGATCCTATGTCTGCGGTGCAGAGCTTACTCGCGCGCTCTAACGTGGTATCACTTATGCTTGGTTGTCTTGTGGCTGATACAGGCACCCTGTTCGGCTTATACCTTGACTCTGTTCCTCACTTGCGCGCATTGATACTTAAAAATGGTGACCGTGCTCAACCTTATCTTCTTGACGAGTTCGTTCGTTGGATGAACAATGACTCGACGACGAAACTTCAACATCTCCAAGCTTTCGCTGTGATTGGCGGTGATTTTGGACCAAGAGATATCAATATGGATCGGATTAAACGGGTTGTTGCGGCCACGAATCTCTCATATATCTGTTTCACGGAATCTACATTTGAACCGGCGTCTGAACATAACTCCGTTTCCGAAGGAGAACAAGAGGACGATCTACCTCCCGGAGGAGAACATGGAGAAAACTCATCTTCCGAAGAAAGCACATCCTCCGAAGGAAGCACATCCTCCGAAGAAAGCTCATCCTCCGAAGGAAACTCGTCTTCCGAAGAAAAAGAGGCTCCATCAGATGACGCTGGGGGTCTCAGTCGGATGCCTGGTGATGCAAAAACTTGGTTGACCGATAGGGTTCCCCACGTTATCGTCGATGATACCTCTCAGTTCTCGTACATCCGGGATGGCAAAGACCGGTTTGTACAAAAATTGATTCGGCGGTTATAGTAAGTTTAAGTTCTTAAAACGACGCGCACAAGTCTATTTTCTAATCTTGTACCTAGGGTTCTGTGAACTGCTTTTACCAGCAGATGTCATTGATTTATTATGCTTGAGTCGCAAAGCGTGACGTCCCCTCCTATATGTCGTCTATAGTCTTTCCGCTTCCTGTGATGCATGTAGGTTAGCCTATAGTATGAAGGTTTTCAATCCGAGTTCCTTTGCAATTTCTATGTTTCCATTCTCGACGCAATGAGTGAATCGTATTTCATCATGCTAAATAGAAGAAACATGTTACAACGACCTTGCAGTTTCAATATCGGAACATGTGACAAGATTGCCTTACATAATACAATAGGCCTTATTTGCTCCCAACCACTTCCACCTTAGCCTCTAACCTCTTTGCGCTACTCAAACAACTAGATTGGCCCCTCTGTCCCTTCTCTAACATGGAGGCCATCGACCAATGGATAACTGCTCATACGCATCTTACGGAAGCAGCTTCTACATTCTTCGATGCGTGTAATACCCTCAGGAAGGCGGCCGCGCAGACTTTTGCACCCAATCCCAACCATGTCGTTCTAGACAGTATGCTTAGCGATGTACAATCCCGAATCGAGTCAATCGCAGTGGTGGAAAACTGCATGCACGAATCCCGCGCAGTTCTGAATGCACTCCTAAACGTCTCTACATCGCGCGTTCCGATCAACAAGTTGCCACCGGAACTCCTCAGTCGAATTTTCTCAATCGCCGTTGCCTCTTCTCCATGCACCCTCAAAAAAATTCAACGTGATGCTTTGGTACATATCCCTCTCGTCTGCGTTCGCTGGTATCAAGTGGCGACAAACAATGGTCCACTATGGTCGCATATTGATCTGCGTGCCCGCTCGTCTTCGACCTTGGACAAACTATACATTGAGCGTACAGCGTGGAGGCTACAGCGGTCTCGTGGCGCTCGTATCCATCTTCATCTCGATGAATATAGTTCAAAACTACCAGCAGCCACTCTTTCCAGTCTTATTTCCATTCTGAGACCTTACGTAGAGAAGATTGCCTCGCTCGAACTCTCTAGAGCTGATCGTGATCTTGCTCAGGCTTTATTAACTCTTTGCTTCGAACATGGAGGGTCAATGAATTTTAACCACCTCCTCGTGTCTGGCTTGTATGTCCTCGGCTCTCAAGGTGGCATTTCTTGGCCCACTTGCCCACTACCAAAACTCAAGAGCCTTGAATTATCCAATTTTCCGAGGTCAGGTGGCCCAAATATTGCCGATATTTCAACCATGTTGTCCAGTTGCCCCGAGCTGCACACCTTACGCCTGAGCTCGTTCTTGGTCCATCCCAGCCAACAACTAAGCAACAACACCCTTATATCGTTACCCAGTTTGAAACTGTTCGAGCTATCTAGCCTCGCCGGCGAAGCTTTGCCTAGTCTGCTATCCGCACTTCGTCCCGGTGATTGCGAGCTGGATTTGAGGCTTCAGAATGTTTCTCTGGTGGGAGGAAACGCCATCGCACCTGAGCTCCAGACATTTCTTGCTCGCTCAAATGTTGTTTCTTTAACAGTTGATGTCGCTGGCGATGCTGCGATTCAATCTCTGCTGTCCTACCTGCCTCGCTTACGAGCGCTCATTCTTCCTTCAAGCCATTCTTCTGGATATGTCCTTACTGCTTTGGGGAGCTCCATATCAAGCACTCTATTACCCAATCTTCGTTCTCTATGCTTGAAGCAGCAAGAGATTTACGTAGGAGTCTTCAGCCAAATCAAACGAGTCGTTCTAGCCAAGCGCCTGCACAACCTCGTATTCCTATCTTGCAAGTTCGGGGAGTCACTCAACGAGCTTTCAGCTGCCAATTTAGACGGAAACAGCGAAGAGACGGGTCCCGGAAGCGAACTTATGGTTGGCGTAGATGAACAAAACCAGGACGAAGTTGGTGACGCGGACATGGATCAAGACATAAACGAAGACAACATCGAGGTAGACGAAGAATTCAATTTTATTCCCGGAGATCCAGAAGTCTGCCACAAAGAGATGCCGGAACGGATAATGAATTGGCTGTCCGAGAGGGTCACGAATGTGGTTGTTTCCGAAGAGACTCCTGCTCAGGTTTATCATGGTATCGACCTTTTTGTTCGAGAAATGACTCAGATATCTTAAGGTTTTAGGTAGACTAGTGATGCAACTTTGTATTTGAGAACCAATAGTATATTTGTATTTAAATACTGCTGGATTTACATTTAGAATAGGGGATGATTGGCCAGGGAAGATAAATCCACCAGCCATGAGTCAAGCGTGACATTACCTAGATCTTCAATCATAACTCCAGTTAGTAAATAGAAGCCATTGAAAGTGGTACGTTGTATGCATACCTATCAGTGCTGTCTGGTAAGCATATGAATAAGCCAGTCCGAAATACCTGCTGGGTGAGTCTGACCAGCCCTGAGTAAAGATAGATTTGCGTTATGTACAAGGTTATGTAACATGTACATCGTTCCTGGCTTTAACCCTGACGGCAATCGTGACCTCGAAGCCCCATCGAACTATTTAAAGCGGCTCATTTAACGCGAAAAGTTCCAGTCTGAATCACGTCTGAACCTATGGAGTCTCTCAGTCAGTGGCTAGACGCTCGTTCTCGCCTCGACGATGCCGCCTCAAAATTCTTCGACGCCTGTCTCGCACTCCAGACCGAAGCTGCGCAATCGCACTCTCTACGCATCAATGATGAAGCTCGGGAAACTCTCATAGATCAAATACGTTCTCATGTCGACGTGGTCCCTTCAGTCACCAAACGCATGATACACTCTCAAGCTGTGCTCAACTCTCTCCTCAATATATCAACATCCCAGGTTCCGATCAGCAGACTTCCCCCAGAAACTCTAAGCCAGATTTTCGATCTCTGCCTTCCGGGCAGTCCTTGCCGTCAAGGACCCTATTCTCTAGAGGCTTCTCATTGCATATCTCTTGTCTCTGTCCGGTGGCACGAAATTGCGAAAGCTACGCCTTCGCTCTGGTCGCATCTTGATATCCACCTCGAGCGCTCTCGTGATAGATTCGAGCAAGAGTCCATATTCAGTCGCATAAACCTATGGCTAAATCGTACTCGCGGTGCATCGATTCATCTTCATGTTGGCGAAAATTTTCGGCAGGGCACGCCGGAGAAATATGCATTTATTTCTACGCTTGTAGCAGTCTTGCGGCCATATGCACCCTTTCTGCGTTCTTTGACGGTATGCGGTTCTCAGAACTCCGACTTAGCTTGCTCTCTACTAGAGTTATTTGCAGTCCATTGTGCGCCGGGTACCCTGAAAATGTTATCTCTTGGTCGCATTGGGGCTACCCGCCATCAAGCTGGTATTAGTTGGTCTGTTTGTTCTTTCAAAGGCCTTACAGTACTCGAAATAGTAGCGATTAGAGGACTCTGCACCCCGAAGTCGGATGTGTTTATAGGGGTACTATCGGAATGCCCCGCGTTGCATACGATACGGCTGGAAGCGATGGAGATTTCTCTGAATCAGCTATGGTATCTTCCTACTGCACATGCATATTTGCCCTCCTTGAGGCTACTTGATCTTTCGGATGTAGGCGGAGATGGATTTCCGCTGCTTTTTCAAGCGATGGTCCCTGGCACACTTGAACTGGATGTTCGGCTCAATATCTCAGCTTACCGTTACCATCAAATATACCTGAGCCCTTCTGTCAAATCTTTCCTGAAGCGCTCCAACGTTGTCTCATTGGCTCTTGGAAGAACGACGGAGGATGTTTCTCGATTGCTAGCCATGCTTTCCTGTGTTCCGCACCTACGTGCACTGCTTCTAGATGTCAGCAACCCCAATTCTATCTCTCAAGGAATTTCAGACCTTCTGAAGCCAGAAAGCAAACTAGCTATACTGCTCCCACATTTACAGTCTATCTATTTGAGTAACGGTAGGATAGAAGACACAATGACGATCAGCCTCAAAGATCTCGTTATTGAATGCAGTCTACGCAATCTTGTTTTTGATTCTTGCATTTTTTGGACTCCTGCCAACACCTCATCAGTTGAAAGCTCGGCCGAAAGCGACGATGACAGTACACTAAGCAACTATAGTGATGTGCGGATAGAGAGCAACCATATTGGTGTGTGGACAGAGGGCAACCATAGCAGTTTGTGGAGCAAAAAGATACCGGAGGAGTTCAGAGAATGGGTTTATGAGAGGGTTTGTAATATCACCATTAAGGATGACTCCGGCTTCTGGGGTGATGATAGGAAAAAGGTCTACCAGGGTGTAGATCCATTTATTCGTATGCTCGTGGAGCTTGACTGAGTCCCATGTACTTGATTCTCTCATGCTTGTTATGGATATGTAGGTACTGTAATGCCTCCGTGAAAGTACCTAGACATTCACTCGTGTGTGCATCTCTGTTCATATGGCTGTATCGCCGTGCAAAAAACTCCTCCTATACAGGTGTACTTCTATAAGCACGAGTAAGCGCCTGGACCGCCTAAATGCGTTAGAATAGCTGGTAAAGTGCAAGATCACCTATATGTGATGCGAGCCAGAGGTCGTCCATACCAGATGGCCAGATTTCTGATCGTATATTGATAATAGAGTTGGTATTATCTTGAATCAACTGGCTCTTGATTGGGCAAGACAATTAATTTTTACCTAACTCAAACCACTAAATGCGCCTAACTGATGGTATTCTTCTATTTCCCACACACAGAAGCAATCATTCTCCGAGTCTACGGTTGTGAGAGTGTTACGATCGAGTGTATTCAGCATCTTTTACAGTAACTTATTCAGTACACTTTATTTATGTTCCTATGTCGACTTTCAAAAGCCACGTGCTATTTTCTCCTGCCAACACCCACGAGGTATTCCCGAAAGTTTATCTAATACGTCGTCAGCAGGCTTCGCTGATGGTGACGAAATAGACAAAGACTTTGCTTTAACCGACCACCACGTAGAACATCGCTGCCCAAGTCTGTAGACCTTGTTTTCATTAAGACCCCTGCTCTCATCCAACTACTCGAATAACTTTGACGGCTCACCACGAACGAGGCTGGTCTGAGAGCCGCGTAGGCAGCAAGCACCTTTAATTTTTTCCACGACCTATTCGCATAACCCCTCGTGGGGTTCCTACCTCCTTGCATTTTGATTTTGTGGGAACGCCCTACTTCACATCGGCCTCTGCGTCAGCTCTTCTTTCTTGAGTCAAATAAACAAAAGGTCCACGTCAGATCATCAATCATATGGAATCCAACCTTTTGAGCCCACATGCGCTGATAAACACTCTCCCGCCCGAGCCCCTTGGTGCTATATTTGAACTCGTGGTTTACCCCTGCTGTGAATGCACCGGGGAAAAGAATATCAAGCCTCAATTGATTCTGTCTTCCGTCTGCTCCATGTGGCGCAGGATTGCGGCTGGTGCTCCTGCGCTGTGGTCTCACGTTCACATACTCATTGAGTCGGGCTCTCAATCCAACAGAGGAGTTCCCAATTTTCGTCGCATTCAACTATGGCTGGAGCGTTCCGCGGGCATGCCCATCCATCTATTTCTCAAATGTGACAAATATACAGCCAAGCAACAGCAAGATATTCCAGAGTTCCTTTCTAACATGCTACAAAAATACGTGGCCAGTCTGAAGACTTTGGTTCTCACTGGCAAGGGTGCCGCATCAATAGCTCTGATTTTGTTCCCTCATCCGGCCCTCGGCTACTTGAGCTCTTTGAAAAATCTTGCATTCTATAACTCTTGCGTGCCGGTAGATGAAACTGTTACTTGGCAGGTTGAATTATTTGAAGGGCTCTCCGTTCTAGAACTCAGTTGGTCGGACTACCCCCCACACTTCGGGTTCAACAAACTTGCTATCGCGTTGTCGAATTGTCCTACATTGCATACGCTACGACTCCAAGGCTTAAGTCCCTCCCTTGATCTCCAAGTGCATACTCCTATTAATCTACCTTGCCTCAAGCTCCTCGATTTGTATCGTGTGGATGTCGAATGTCAGCGCCTTCTGTTATCCGTACTTGTTCCTGGGACATGCGAACTCGATGTGCGCTTCGATTTCGATAATAGAACTACTCATCAGCTTGCCCCTTATATCGAATCGTTTTTTGCGCGGTCAAATATCGTGTCTGTGGCAATTCGAGTGGATGCCGTGAGGGGCAGCGCTTGGTTTAAGCCTTGTCTCCTGGCCGCTCCGAACTTGCGCTCGATGGTTCTTGACATGGAGGACTACGATGGTATCCGGGTCCCTCAGGAACTTTTGGTACTATATGAATGCGATCTACCGAGAGATCTCCCGTCATTCCAGTCCTTATGCCTCACTGACGGCTCTTTGAATGCTCTTATAAGGGATGAACTGGAGCGGGTGATCTCAGGACCGAAGCTACGGAATATAGCCTTCATATCATGCTCGTTTCCCCCCCGTACCGAAGCAGATCGAACTCACAAGCACAGCTTCCAGTACACTGAAGTTCCAGGGGATATGGGACAATGGTTGTCCACTCGAACCGAGAATTTGATAGTGATACATGAGACCCCGTCAAATTGGTTTGAGTCGTTTATAGATATTCAAATCCAACGGTTGATGAAGCTCGAATGATACGTCTTGTAACAATAGTTTTAAGAGCTTCGATGCCAATTATATATTCAGTTGTGAGCTCCTTTATACACATGATGCAGGCCGTAAGTATCTCCGCTTCCAACCGACAAGCAATACTTAGGCCTGGCTATTGTTTACGACTTCCTAGATTCTTACTCTATGTAGTGTGTTGCATATTTCTCGGAATTTTTATCCGTGGCTAGGATGAGGTCAGCTCTGCTCACACTTCGCTCGGTTGGCGACAAAGCTGTGTTTGGCCTTGTGTGTGCCTTGTTTCTAGGTTACTTGTTAGTACGTAACAACTTCGTCGAAGGAACTTGTTCTTAACCACCACGCTGTTCGTACCTTGGACCGATGGAAGCTCTGCATAATGTCATTGAAGCTCAAAATCAACTTCAAAAAGCTTCCTCTGCCTATTTCTATGCTTCCGTTGCATTGAAATCTACAGTTCTTTCGGCTGACTCTGTCTCGCGCGTTACTCAGGGCGAACTTGATGGGCTTTTACGCAATGCTCGTTCTCAATTCGAATCAATCGAAACTGTGTTATTAAAGCTTTTAGCTTCGCATTGTACCTTGAACGCGCTACTGAATGCTTCGACATCTCACACTCCAATCCACAAGCTTCCCCCTGATACGCTCGGTTATATTTTCGAGATTGCTGTGGCCACTTCATCATGTGGCCACAAGCAAGACGAGCGTGACGCTCTGCTGGATATCTCACAAGTATGCACCCGCTGGTATCAAACGATCATCAGCCATCGCCATCGTTCGTTATGGGCGCATATCGACTTGCATTTCGGCATCTACTCTAACGTGCCTACCGTTTCGGTGCTGCATCGCGCGAAACTATCGATTGAACGATCTCGCGGCCTACCACTCTATATACATCTTCGCCAGAGGGGGGCCATCATCAAGCCGGAACAACTTAAAGAGCTTCTTTCCATTCTACGTCCTCATCGGGGACTTATAAAGTCACTGGAGATGCATTTGGAAAGTGACACTCCCTTAAGCCAGGCATTTGTCGCTACTTGTTCAGGCAATCAAAAATCCGCATTAGAACGTCTGGTCATCTCGAATTCGCCGAGCATCTCCTGGCCGGCGACTTTCTCTTCGGGGCTCGTGAACTTGGAGTTGAAGCAAACCTCGATCACGTTGGATGCACTTGCTGGATTACTGTCCAGCTGCGCCAAACTACACACACTACGGCTTGTACGCCTAGAAGTTCTTCTTAGCTCAGAACGAAACCCTTCGCAATCGGACATCTCTCTGCTTAGTTTACGGACACTGGAGATTGATGGCCTCCGTGGCAACGGTATTGGAGAACTCATATCCGGGCTACATACAGGCAACTTGGATTTGAGCCTTCAGTTCAATCTCAGGCTTTCTCAGATCAATCAATTTCAACCTCAGGTGCAAGAATTTCTTCAGCGATCTCGTATAACCTCACTGTTCATCACGGACGTCTTGAGCGAATCGAGCAGAAGTGTACTTAGTTGGTACATGCTTTCGCTCCCCCACCTACGCGCATTTCATATCCGATCGCCAGCCCGAGGCGAGCTATATATGCTCTCTCACCTAACAATTCAACGTATTGCTCAGCTGTCATCCCTCGAGCACCTCTCGATATTTGACGATAAAATCCGCAAACGGACGCTGGATGCAATAAAGAGAATAGTCGAAACAAAGCGTTTGAAGAAGCTGGTTTTCCTGAATTGTAGATTCCAAGAATCTTACGGAAAGGAAGACGACCCACATTTTCCTCGTCATCGGGCAATACCTGCGGATATCAAACAATGGTTGTGCGAAAGAGCCGAAAGTGTCGTCGTTCTCGACTTGCCGCCCCCGAAACATTCTGACGACAACAATTCTCAAGAACACTGGACCCAGTACTGCAGCTGCACAAGTTTGTAAATATGATATTCTTCTAACTTTTCTTCCAGACGTTCGATGGTTTTAACCATGATATGCGTGAAAGACATATGCGGTTGCACTCCAATCTTGTACATGATTTTTGATTTCGCTCAGTGGTTGTTCTTAGTTTTTTTTTTTTCATGTTAAATGGTACCGCTCCTCTGTTCATAATTCACCGTTTGGTTATTAATCTACTGTTTCATAGAGCGTCATCCTGTTGCAGCGTAGTGGCAGCAGTTGTAGCTAGGTTACGGAATAAAGGTTGGCTTGAGTTGCACACCACAAGTAGCCACCCAGCACGTCATATACACATTACTTCGGCTTGAACCACTGAGTGGGAACACAGACCACTGAGCTCATGCCAAAGCGGCTACGACTCGGCCTAGTGTACCAAGATGAAATGTTCACAAGAGATGGATAAATAAACGAATGCGCAAATACACAAGATGTTCTACAGATTTTGCTCTTCACGAATCAACCCTCGTCACACGTCGCCGAGGTTTTGGACTGACACTCTTCGAAATCGGGGCTGGGATCACATGACCGTTACCCACGGTGGCACTATTAGTTTTTGGCTCGGCCTGTTTTGGCGCGTCGATCCGGGCAACCGTCCACCGACCGAAGATGTAGTTGGCGCGGAGAACGAGCAGGTCTTTAAGCATCTCGGCCGAATCCCATATAATATTTATTTTTGAACCTATCAAGTCGTCAGTTATCGGAATATGATATGTATGTTACGGAATACTCACCAGCAACCTCGTGCCACCCCACGCTAACCTCCTCTGTTCTCATCCCACACATGAGAGCTACGACCAGCAGTTCGACGTCGAATATCCAGTGTGGGATGTGGAGTGTTTGAAAGAGGGTGTGTGCAGCGCTACGATTGAAAAGCTTGAATCCACATTGCGTATCTCGTATGTGCGAAACGCCCAAGAAGCGGAGGAGAGTGTGAAGGGTGTGCATGAGCAAGTTACGCAATAGCGAGCGCTGTCGTGAAAGGCATTTAGTTAACATATGCGATAGTCAAAAATAAGACCAGTCAGCTCACCTTGACAACGGCCGCCGTCCCAACCAGATGAGCTCGGCTTCCACAAACAACATCGGCACCGGCGTCCATAGCAGCCCATAGCTTGTCCAAATCTGAAAATTTGGATGCGCCATCCGCATCCACCATGAGCATCCGCTTTCCCCTCGCGTGCAGCATCCCGTGCTTCACGGCCGCGCCCTTCCCGCTATTCTTTGGTAGCCTAACGACACGGATCGACACGTTTACACCGCTCTTAGGGTCTTCAGGAACCGGAAATTCCAGTGCGACGTCCGATGTGTTGTCTTTGCTTCCGTCATCGACTATGAGGAACTCGACGATTTTCCACGCGGTGTTATTGCCTAGGACATGGCTGAGAGCTTCGCTAAGCATCGGTGGTAGTCGTGTTGCCTCATTATACGCGGGAATGACGACCGAGAGGTCGCATTCTGGAGGTGAACTTGGTGAAGGGAGTAGGTGTGTGGTTGTGGGGTCATTGTTCGATCGGTATTGAAATGCTTCGGGGCCTGGCCGTTCAACGGAAGGAGAAAACAGTACGAGTAGCGTATATACCTAGGGTATAAACCGGTCAGCAACTTGATTATAGTAATTATAACCAGCGAAACAAATTGATTCAGTAGGGAGCGACGAGCGCCCAGGCGCTGATATTGTCGTCTTCGTCTCGGCGAAGCAAAAATGCAACCCAAAACTCGAAGAACAAGGATGATAGCGGTGTCATCGTGATCGGAGAAACAAGAAGTTGTGCGTGTAAACTCACCAGGCCCAGTAAAAGACAAAGCGCGGTTACAGCAAGCACCAATAACATGATGGAAACAGAAGCAAATCGAGTCAGAGTGTGGTGGTAAAGATAGTGTTGAGCAGGGGGCTCTGTAGGGTTGGTTGAGCTACGTGGTCAAGTCCATAGGCTGTCCGCGCCGACTGCCCGCAGTTCTATTTCCGAGGCGACGTGGCGGTGGGAATATCATTGCCTCGTATCACGTGGTCTGAATTGAGCACGTGCTTGGTGCCGCTCCAAAGTCTGAAATCGAGGTTGCCATCTTATTTATGTAGGTGCAGTATTCTGTATTAGAGATTACATATATTTGACTGCGGGCAGTCGTTTTATAGCTCGTCTAAAAATCCTATTGCGCCGATATATACGAGCATTACGAAAATTTCGCCACCTACGTACGCAGGTTCCGAGCCAGGATATGTGAGACACACGGCAGTAACAGAGCTTATAGCAGACTTACAAGCTCATTAGATATCTAATGCTACAACAACACACTCGGCAACAATAACCAGTAGCTTCCACCCATCTGACAAACCCATGTTGCGAATACAAGGACAAATATGGCGCTGTTAGATAGCAGCGTCAGCACATTCCAGCCATCGAGTATGTTGAAGGTTATGTTCTGAACTCACCCTTGGAACAGCGATGCCGATAGTAAAATAAACCTGGGTTAAATCGACATCGGCCGTTCCAACTGATACGTTTTTCGCACCCATAGCCCCCTCGGTTGATACAAACGGCAGAATCACAAACTAGGTTATGTCGAAGACGAATGGATAAGTCCACTGTGTTATACTGATAAATGATGCACTTGATACTCTCTGTTGATGAGACAGCGGCCTATTTAACGAGCAGTCGCTTTTCTTTAAGCCCGCCCACTCATCCAGCCCTAAAAGAGGGGGTATCTTGCGCCCGGCTTGACATCCCTTGGCTGACGATTGGATCGCTGATTGTATATATAAAGAAACAACAGAAATACCAATCAGTCTCGACCGCCCCTGCCGTGTGTCCTCCTAAAACCACTTCAGTACGGATGTGTGACTCCGCCTTCCCTGACACGCTTTTGAAAGGGGCATACGATTCGCAAAGAGGTATAGAATGCAAACACACCATGAGTTGATTTGTAGGCATGGCATAAGATAAAATAGCCTCGTGGTGGTATGATCTCGATTGGCCACCGGGTGAGGTTGATGTTAGTATTATTGGCATTTCCACTAGGACTTGTCGGCTTTATGTCAGTTTGCATATACCAACTCTCATGAATATGACATACTTCATGTAAGTTGAGCCTTGTTTGAATACAATCGGCGAGGCAGTATACGCGTGTGTTATACTGGCTTATTTTAGCCAAATCCGGTCAAGGTTGAGTTTGGTGGCTACGAAAA
>JAYRCO010001038.1:0-13926 GCA_037042815.1 Ceratobasidium papillatum | reverse complement strand
CTAAGTATAGTTATTGATAAAGACAAAGAATATTATTAGCCTTCTCTCCTAGCTAAGAGAAGTATAGAGTACTTCAGGGTATAATCTCTTAAGCCCTTGCTATCGACTTATACACTGAACCGTAACACATGAGTGTTGGGGGTTTTTTATGATAGGTTTTGGGGCACACTGTATAGTGGATATGGCTGATGACAAGAGATTGGCATCCAGTGCTAATAACCAGCCATTTAGACCAGTGACTCCAGTTCCCCAGGCTCCAGGGGAACAAGCCTTACACACCCAGAGTAGGCATGAACAATTAAGTAAACCCGCAGTTAGTTGACCAGGTGATCATTGTTGTTTGTCCTTAACCGGGTCAAACGGTCTACCGTCAAAAGCACCTGTTATTCATATGCAACCAAGCAGTCGCCATGCGAGTGGTAACATTAACCATCAGGCCCAATTGATGGGTGCAACTCACAATACCAGTTGAGCGTTGTTTGCTACACTGGACCTGGACCGGTTAGGTCACTAAGTTTAGCCCAACAATAGGCTAGCTAAGGGGCATAGTCAAATACCAGGCCCCACCAGTACAAGTACACCAGTACAAAGCACTGGTCCCATTTATCAACCTTGTGCATTGGGGTACCCAATTGGAGCTGTCCCTACAGACAGTACATCCCAAATGGCAATCAATGCGCTACAAGCACATCAGCATGAGGTAGACCCACCCAGGAGTCTCAGCAAAAAAGGTCTAAAGTTAGATCCTCCACCATTGTATGATGGTACACCCAAACTTTGCAAGTTTGAGGAATGGGTCAGCGGAGTATTCTGCTGCTTCTGTACAAACAGACTACTTGGTCCTGGCAAAGACAATAACCATGTATTCATTATAGGACACGCATGCATCAATAAGGCGCAGAGCTGGTTCCACAAAACCATGGAAAAAAGCGAATATAGTCCAGCTCTCTGGACCACACTTGAAGTGGTTCAGGGCCTGCAACACAGGTTCATGACTACTTGTAGCTCCACAGTTGCTGCACAGAAGTTCTGGCCCTTGCTCAAGGGACCATGGATGCTCAGGAACTCTACAAAGAGCTTAATTTGCTTGCCAATCAACAACCTGAACAGCCCAATAGATATACCTTTGCTCAAAGGTATTTATATGTACTGCGTGCTCATACTAGGAGGCATATGTTACAAAACGGCTTTAGCGCCGTTCGTGACTTTGATACTATCAAAGAACTCGTCCAAAGTGCAGTGGACACTGAAATGTCTCTCCTCTTGGCTAGAGAGGCAAAGCAATAACCTGGTTTAGAACTCAGGGAGCCAGCTCCTTGTTGCAATCGCAACCACAAGGGCAAAAGTTGCCAAAATGGTGAATGGAAAACTCAGCCTAGACCTTCTACATCAGCGAAACAGGATTTGGATTCCTGTCATTTGAATCAGTTTAAATGTCCAAACTAGCTGTAAGGTGCCACATGACCCTAGGGGTTATGTGATTCATTGTTCCTTATGGGGCATGGTCACGTGCCCAAACTACTTCATGCTTTCATTGCAATATACCTGTCTTGTGACTGATACTTGCTTCGGTTATTTCTATAATCCTTACTTCACCTTATGTCTTCCTCTAGACTAGTCTCATACTCAATACACACGCGCTATAACAATTTACACACGTGTGAATAAGCCCAAGGCTGCGCCCCAGCCTTACACTAGCCAAGTGGGTTTGAGAGAATTACTTTAAATTGCTTCAAATCCCACCAAATCTAAATTCCATTTTGCTGATGTAATGTAACAAGGGCCGGTGATATGTGACCAAAGGTTGTAAGAGAGTTGTCCCAGAGGGCCCACCCCAGTGGTCAACCCAAGAATGAATCAGAGCTAACTTGCTACAGATGTGGCAAGAAAGGCCACATTGCTCCTAATTGCCCAAGTAAGGGCACTATCTCTGCAAAGGCTGAAGAGCCTATTTCCAATGACACTAAAGATGTCAAGTCGAAAATAAGTTGAAATTTGGCACTGGCACGCCGGAACTCACCTCCAAAACCTTGTGCTGGCTCCCGCTCCCGCTCCCGCACGCCAGCACGCCGAATTTCGGCGGAATTTCGGCGTGCTGCGGGAATACTGCCGGAACTACAGCACCGGCCCTCACAGCATCATGTGCTACACACCATTAAATGCAGAAAGCTCACCGCTCTCCAACGATGTACTGCACGTCTCTGTGGGATCAGTGTAGCGGCCGCCGCTCTCTAAACAATGTAGCTGCAAATGCATTAAGGAGGGGAACACTTTTACCAAAGTCATCAGAATTATGCACTTAAATACTCTGAAAATGCGCAGAATTCACAGCTTCATCCTCATGGACACCATCAGCCATGTCTCACCCGCGCGCAGGAGATCGCAGTGTTTCTTTGTGCAAAAATATTCATCTAACATGCGCACCCCCTATTTAAGTATTATGCAGCTAGATTCAAGCAATATGAATATGCTAGATGGACTCAGACACCTCAGAAGCCCCTAAATAGTCTCTTGTATTTATGGTAGGTGTGCTGTAGTCACATGAACTGACTACAGGTACTACATCTTTGTTAAATAGCGGATGATCAGTATGGCACTCTGGTTATGTCATTGAAATGAAGGAAGATAAATACAGTGAGCAAGCGTATAGGGGTAATCCAGTGTTCTGAGCAACATTTGTTAGTGCACAAAGAGCTAATTTGCAGTTCTGAAGGTGCTAGGGTATGTTTGTTTCAGACTTAAGCCCCCCCTTAACATCTTTTGACAATTCCATTGACTCGTTGGTTCTCAAATGCTCTGATATTTGGCATGCATACTCTATGAGACAGCGCGCATTCAGCGCACTTGGGGGAGCGCCGTTCTGACGGTTGGATTCCTTAGTGTGTGTGGCGCTTTTTCAGGGGTAGCCCCCTCTGAAAGAAGATTGCATGATGCTGAGTGATGAGAATTTACCTGAGTAATAGTTTTGACATATTCTGATAGCTGGGATCTTTCTACGTATTATGAATATTAATTCAGACACTTGTGGTGAGCTTTTGGTACACCCAAAAGTGCTAGTTAGGGGTACAGTCAAGCTCTAACAGTAAATCCCCAGCGATTCACTGAATACCGAGCAGATAATTACACAAAAAATACTTTTGAGTAGCTAAAACCGAGGCGCATTCCTGAAGCCCTCAATTGCCGAAATTGTCCGACTTTCGGCGATACTTTCGGCACAAAAAAATCGCTGCTGGCACTGTTCCGGCGCTGGCATCGCTGGAACTCGCTGGAATTAGTGCTGGCAGAGGCCGGAATCCTGGGGTGCGGAATTTTGGCTCAACATCTTTAGATGACACCACTGAGGAGTCTTTGGGAAGCAACGCAGTTAACGTTGCAATGGCTTATGCCTCTTCCAAATGGGAAGAGGAGTTATCAGACAAGGATAAGGACCCTCAACACCCCCTCACTGACTATGCTAATAGCAAGGTCTTGCTGGCTGGCAGTACTTGGTTTCTCGAGCTTGTCTTGTCCGGTGTGCACGTCTGCCGTTGGCAAGAGGGTTTTGCGAGAGTGGTTGGGGGGCTCGGCAGCTTTGTTGACAAAAGGTGAGCTGGAATTGATACCTCGATCCTGGCAATGTTCATGAAGGGCCAGCTGCAACAATTTTGCCCACAAACAATTGAGCGTCTGGCTGTGTTGGACAATTTCCAGAGTCAACGCGGTAGGAGGTTGACGATTGGGGAGTGTGAAAGCTACATCTCTTGGACAGTGGCGTACAACAACCGGCCAGACCACAAACTCCCCGGTCAACCAAGGCAAATCCTCTGACCGACCAGTTGGATACACAATTAACTCTCTCATAAGTACCCCACCAGCCAACGACGCGGCCACTTCCACAATTGAATCCACGTTGTGGTCCCAGGGAGTGTTCCGCACATCGATGGATCTCTTCTCGGGTTTGATGTAAACCAATGAGTGAGGGGCCTTTTCTGCCAATGACTGCCGGCCGCTCACAGCCAGGGATCCCAGCACTCCATTGTTCCTACATTTGCGCTCCAGGGATCCATAGCCGCGCACGGGGAAGAAATACTGCATCATCTTCCGTAATTCTGTGTACTTGCCTGAAAAAGAGCAAAAAAAACACCCCGGTTGACATCCAATTCAAGGTGTAAAAAACGTGTGAAAAACTCACTGTCGTTGGAACCTAGTAGTGGCCCAAATCGCTTGGGGGAATAAGTTTTGCACACTGAATACCACACATACAAATACAGGGAGAACGGTCAGTCAAAACATTGTAAGAGTAGCGGATTATACACACCTTGCTGCCGAATGGAACATGGGAACGTCAAGGTCACGTCTAACAATATATGGCCATCCTTGATGCAAACGATGTCGGCCTCAAGAGGTCCGTCTCTTCCAGTCATCAATACTGCCTTGCAAATTGCTCCGATGTCGCAGGTTTGCATGCCAGAGGCTTTCATAAGAACCTGGGAAACCTGACCAATAAAAATGTCCTGTCAACGTAAAAAAAAAGTTTGGTCAACTCGTGTCCATAAAAAATAATGACGCTGCAGAAGCGTATAATTGAGCACAGGCAGGGACGACAAAATACGAACCTTGAGCAACGCAACAGCATTTGTTAGACTGGTCTTTGCAAACTCTTGACCCAGTTGCATTGATGCAGTGGCTTGAGACAAAACGGACAAAGATTGTTGGAACTTTGCTCGCAAAGCCTTGATTTCAACGATTGCAACCATGTGAGTTTGTGCCATCAATTCAACAACTGGCCAGCCGTTCCAGCCGTTCCAGCTGTAGACGCGTAGTGAAACAGGCATTGGCATGTTGCAAAGCTGAAGGTAGCTGTCAAAGTTGTTGAGGAAAGAGCCAGAGTGATACGGACGCGCAAACACGTGACCCAGTTGGCATTCCCGGAGCCAAAAAGCCGCGTTGTGCTCAAAGCGGCGGATCTCCCAGTCCTTTATTCCATTGTGTGGAGGGGCACCACTGATAAGTTTATCGGCACTCGGAAGTTTTGGGTGAACGGGAGAGCCTGGTAGTAGTGAAACCTCTGCACCGTTTGGGTCGGGCGTCGCGGCACGGATAGGCAGGGTTGCTGTTGAACTAGAGTCTGATGCCAAAGCACGGCTGGGTACTGGTGTATTGACTGCGGTATGAACCAGACAGACAGATGCAGGCGGGAGAAGATTGGAAGCATGGGATGACTTGTCTTGGTCAGAATTGATGTACTCGCTCGACTTGGGTGGTACTTTGGCAGAGGCAGAAGGCCTAGAGCTTGTAGGACAAGTGGTGGGTTTTGAGGGTGCGCCAGAGATGTTCAACGCAGAAGAACCTTTGGAAGTCGTGGTCTTTGCATTTGTCTGAGCCAGATCCCACCTTCTTCTCTTTTTGGCTGGCTTTTTGTTGGAGAGATTGCTGGGAAGTTTGAGTACGGCAAGAGCAGCCGCAGGGTAGTTGGGATAAGAAGTCCCAAGGCCAGCAGCAAGCCAACAACACTCGTCATCCAGCTCCAATAAATGCATGCCATACGCAGCAAGTGTCAAGCTAGACTGGGTCCCTCGCCTAGTTTTGGTGCCTTCAGGGCCGGTGCAACAATGGATTTGACAAAGCGCGGCCTGACCATCCCCCATCCAAACATTGAATTGAACAAGGACATGTTCTTTGTTCTGATGTTCTCCTTCACACCCAACTTATCCTTCCCCGACTGATCCTTCCATTTGTTTGCCCATTCCCAGATGTTTGCGTTCAGCCAGAACAATTGTTTCACAATAAAGCCAAGGATTGGGAGTTGCAAGACAAAATTGGCAAACCCCACACCTCAATCCTTGAAGAGCACGTTTTTTGCCGAGGTATGTTTGAGGCTAAAAACGTTTTTGAAGTCCTTTGTGGGTTTCCAGCTGCTTTTTTCCATCAGAATTTCAGCAGAAGGTGAGCAGGCACTGGCGGATTGAGGTGCGCAGCAATGCTTCTCCATCTCATTGAGGCTCTCCAACGCGCACCCCAAGATGGCGTTGAACGCAGGGATCACTTGGGTATCCTCGAGCCAGGAAATTGCCTGATGAAACAGATTTGGACATGGACACGTTAACAACACAAATATCCATTGAGGAACTCAAAAAAACATACCTGGCTGAGTTGATTGAAAACCAAACCTTCTTGGTCTAAGCACCCAATCACTAAACAAGCGGGACCACTCGTTCATTTGTACCATTGGGCAGTGTTGACAACTCGGGTAGAGGTGTTTGCTCCCCTGGTCCACAATGGCGTGTTCTGGTCCAAAAGAATATCAAACTGTGAGTAAGGAAACACGCTTGGCAATTGTCAATAAAATGAGAAGTGTACCTTGCTCACCACAACAAGCGCCTCATCCGTTAGCTGGGACAAGGACCGTGAGTTTGCAACGGAGGTCATCTAGTCCATAGCAGGGAGGAGCGCCACCAGGTAAAAGAAATGTTGGTTGGTCTTGTTTGAATGCAAAGAACATACAGGCAGTCAAGCATAGGCCTGAAGCAAAGCACAAAGGGGACAGGAATGGTGAGCTAGACTGTTGGGCAAAGTTTGGGCAAACTTGTTGAAAACACTGCGGAGTGCCAGCCAATATTCAGGAGACTCCAGCAACAAGCCTTGGCGGGGATCCACCAGGTGTGACAACTATGCGCATTTATCCTCCTAAATCCGCTCAAATAAAGTGTGGTCATTTAGCGCTTATTGTTCTGGCCCTCGAAGGACATTATTTAGTTCATTTTACAGCATGTTATACCATGGGTTATTGTTCTAAGTACTTTCTGATTATATATGTGTGTATCTATTGCTGTATTAGTCTCACTTGTACTCGTTTCGACCGCATTGTACGGCCAATCACTTCTGCGCTGCGCGCACAGTCCGTAGCCCTGCGCGCACAGTCCGTAGCCCTGCGCGCACAGTCCGTAGCCCTGCGCGCACAGTCCGCAGACTTGCACAGTCACTGTGCACTGTGCGCACAGTAATGCACAGTACTGCACAGTCGTGCACAGTTGCTGGCAGTATAAATGCAGCTAGTTGATTGGTGGAAGCGAATGTACTTTGATCCTAGTATAGCCACCTCTGTACAGTATATAAAGCCTCCCTCTGAGGCCAGTGAATAACATCCCCCTTACTTTACATACAACCACCACCACTGAGTGCAACAACAAGCAAACTGCTTTGTCATTAGCCCGCGCAAGCTGACCTTGTGCATGCTACCATAAGCGACTGCCTCTTAAGAGCCTGCTGCCTATTAACCCTTTAGCGTCACTAAACCGGAGTAAGTCCCAACAAGCACCAGGTAGCTCCTTGTGATAGCACGCTTTGGTGAACACCGGAAATCTTCAGAGTACGAGCGCTTCGGAGTATCAACACCCGTCCTACACAGCTACTGACGGACAGGCTTGTTGTCATCCTTCAGTACCTTTGAGTCTTCATTACTTTACAACCCCTTAGAATGACGACCCCGTGCGCTATTCACATAGCATACCGGATAACAAACTACCCCGTGGTGTTTTTAATTAGATTAACTACATTTATTGTTTACTTCTATTAGTTTCCCTTCCCAACAGTCTACCTAGCCTCTAGCCGCCTGTCTCAGAAACTAGTATTTGTAACACCAGGGGCAAAGCTTTGGTTTTGCACAAAGTTCCAAACCATATAGACTTGGCGCAAGTAAACAGAGCCAAAAGAGGGGACAATGCATTCTTCCAAGATTGGTCCTGAAGACTGTTGAAGAGCGGACCAGCCTCAGCATAGCCCTCAGGCGTGACCGGATGAGTAGTAATAAATGATTCCACGTTTGTGAGGCCGTCCACTCCAGCAATGGTGTAGATCTGAAAGATTGCATGCAAGCAAAGCGACGCGCAAGGGAACAAAGCTTCATAGTCAGCGGCTGCCTCGGGGATCCAGTATCGAAAAAATTGAACACACCTTCGAAAGCGTATGAAGTGCAAGCCAAGCTCAAGCTACCATGTTTGCGCCCCACGGTCCAATCATCTTCTCTGTCACTTTGTTCAACATGACTTGATTCCAAGCTTCGCTTGAGTGTTGAGTATCCCGCAAGAACAACTGGGTGAGCGGGTCCTCACAGCATTTCACGAGCGTCAATCCTAACACAAGATTGGGGTTTGGTCTTGCTTGCTTGTCGACCGCCCCGCTGACAATGTTCTTTGTGGGGTCAACAACCTGCACGGTACAACCCTTGGCCCCGGTATGCACCTTCAACGCAGTTTCTGCGGCCACGGCTGTAGCGTTGGAGCCTTTGTTGACCTGTTTGCTGAGATTGGAATGGTGCCACCTTTTGAACACCCCATTTAGCACCTCAACCCGCAAAGGTTTCCTACCAACTGAGTTGTCCACAGCAGCCTCAACCTCCTTGTCCCAGAGGAGGAGCTGGTTCACGGTCAACCAAATATTTTCTCCCGGGCCCATACCCATCTGGTTCAGGGGGTCCTTGTTGCGAGTCAACCGCTGACAAGCCTCGGGGTCCTTGTCCAACAATTTTGCTGCGAGAGAACAGTTTATGTCAGCTACTGAACCAAGCACAAAGTCCGAGTCTAATAAAAAAAAACCCAGGAAATAAAACTCACAGTTGTAAACCATACACCTCCAGGTCAAGTTGTTCGACATTGACTGTACCTCCTGCTGCCACTCCGGCTCCTCAGGGGTCAACAGCAGAGTATGCTGAATTGCAGTAAAGTTGTTGTTCTCGCGCGTAAGTTGCTGGCCCTCCTGCATCAAACTTGTACATTGATGGTTGCCGTTTAGCATTTGAACACGTGGGAGCCTGGCTTGCAGGTTCCCAAGCTTGGTGACGAGGTTGTTGCCAGTGGCATCCAACAATGGAGAACCATCTTTGACCTTGTTCAACCACAGCATGCATTCAATCTTATCAATCTGGACGGTGTTTGGGTGCTCCAGTTGAAGACAAGGAGGTTTGAAGGTTGGATTGGTTGCGTCACCCATCTGCATAGCCAAAATCAGGTCCCCGGAGAGAACATCAGGGTGACACTCAAACAAAACGGGTGATTTGTAGTCTTGCTTGCACCTGTTGACAAACGCGTCGACGTATACACGGTTTGAGTGGTACTGGTTGATGGGGCAAGGGTTGAAACGCAAACGGGGATTGTCAAAATCAAACACGTTGTACAGGACGCCAGGGCCACAGCTGCAAACAAACCCAGAGCCAACTTCCATGGATTTCAGTTGTGCCGCCATTGGCGTGTCTCCAGTGTTTGTAGAGACCTGCTCTCGCGCCTTCAGAAGGTTCACAACTTTGTTGTCTGGTGGTGTTGGTTTGCACTGCTTGGATAAGTCAAACACAATTCAAGCAGTGATATTTCTTGATAAATGTACCATCTCTGTGTCCTCAACCGTTGCTGTTTGTGCCGAGTCCAACTTCCAGGTTGCCTTTGAACGAATCAACTCTTTCCTCCCCTTCCCAAGGGTTTCCTTTGAAGCTGACGTGGATGTGGGCTTTGGTTTGCCCGCCCAGGTCGCATTGGCCTCCTTCCACGGGAGAGGGTGCATGATCAGACTTGTCAGAGTCAACCCCAGGGCATCCTTGTTGACAAGCTCCTCCATTGTAATGCGATGAGTTGGAGCTTGTTGGGCGACACGAGAGGAGTCGGAGAAGTCCAGGTGAAAATGCAAATCATCAATGCTGGTGACCCTACGCCTCTTGTTCAACTGCTCCTGGGTAGTGTTGGCCTCACTCCGTTGCCAAGTCCCCCGGCTACTTTTGACGCCGCCTTGCCAGCCAGCTCCTCTGTTTCCAAAGCCTTATCTGCTGTCAGGTTCTACGTTGTGGACAGTAAGTCAAAGGTCGAGCGCCCCCTCCCATGGTCAAAAAACTGACCTTGTGAGTTTCCGTTGTCTGCCGTTTTGAGATGATCAGGCCTGACACGGATTGCTTCAGGTTTGGCGGTCGGAGGTTAGGAAGAGCAACGTGTTTTGCGCCAGAGGTACCGGGCTGTTTCTGTTGCTGTATAGGCGGTAGTCATTGTGGAAATCATTTGAAGGAACATGCGCCGGGCGGGTAGCGTTCATTAGGTAATTGTTCCAACAAAGAAAAGAGACAAGAGTTGGACTTACACCGTGCGTCAAAGGCAAATTAGCCGGCATTGTGGACAGAGAGTTGTCTGGGTCCAGAGGAGGAAAAGGAGTGGGGAGAGGCATGTTGGAGTTTGCTGAGTGGGGGAGAAAAAGACTCTGAAAAGCAACAAATACATAGGCCGTTCACGTGACCAGGAAGCGCTTGGCAAAACAACAGAACTGGGGATTATGGTTGGTATTTGACACCTCCAATGGCCCAGGGACTTACTGCTGATCCCCACCAACATCCCTGCAACAGGAGGGATTCCCAAATTGACTTTGCCAGACACCAAATTGTTTGTGAGACCCCCTACCAAGACTACTCGCCCGGCGATTGATTTTCATGAGGCACATTTAAAGGTCTGTACCTGCATCAATTGATCTGGTACAGACTTTTACCAGGACATCGTATGTAGCTCGGTGACAACACTTTGCATTACCCCAAACTACCCTGGGGTAATCCAACAACACGTCCAATTCTGGCCAAATGGACACGTCTAGTCGCATGGTTAGTCCCTGGTGTTGTCCATCTTTGACGATACAACTACACTTCACACTTGAGCTCACACTTGACTCAACCGCAAGTACCAATAGATACCGTAGGTGGTAAGACGCATGCAATCCTAATCAAAAAGCACAAGCCGACCTAGACTTATTCGAGATGAGGGGGATAACAAATGTCAGCTCAATGAAAACAGAAGGCACACCCCGCATCCATGAACCACAGAAGACTCCACACCAACTGAAGCCCTAAACACCTAGCATTGTGGATAGCTGCAGGTAAATAGTAAGCTATTCTCCATACCAGGCTGACAAACTGCCAACTGGATGTACCTTGTACCCTACTGTAGTGCAACGCGGTCCCTCACCACGTGTTACGTTTAGATAAATATCTTGTTTCACATTGCTCATGAGTAATATATACATAATTATTGTGCCTTCCTCAATCAGATGGCACTAGGAGCGCGGTGTAGACGCGCCGCCCCAGTCTTGTTGATAAGCTTGGACTTCTTCATCTTCAACAGTTTCTCCTTTGAAACGTAGATTACGACCTCCACTACAATAATAAAAAATCATAAATAAGATCACAGTACAATTTGGGAACTCACTGGCGGGCTTATTGGTGAGACCTGATTTGAACCCCTTTAATACGCCAGAATTTGATGGCTGGAGAGACAGATTGAATCTGGCAGGCGGATTGTCGTACTCGGGTGTCCCCAAATTCGTCTGTAAACGAGTGATACGAGGCTTGATGGTCTCTAGAACCTTGAATTTTTGAGACTGAGGTCAGTGGTCTAAAGACAAGGTGTGAGTAATGGGCAAACTCTTTTAAACCAGTGTGTCCGTTTGCAATTGAGGTTATTATTGATATATTGATACACTGTCTGCAAAACGTGAGTGCTAAGCCAAGATGAAAGGAGTTAGTCTCACCACAAACAACTTCTTTGTAGCAGGTAAGCCGTCTGCCAAAGACAATAGTTTGCCTTTGCAAATTTGCTTTGCACGAATGTCATCACATGCGTTACCGAGGATGGCGGAGCGTTGCATTTTTTGATGCGGGCCGGGCTGTATTAGACCGTAGCAACAAGTATATGTGCTGAGGATAACACAGTCGGAGTGGGAGAGCATGGTGGTGGTTGGGGAAGAAGGTGATTGCGGACACACGTGGGGAGGAAGGCACCCCACACGCGTGCAGATCCTGATCCAATCGGTTTGATCAAAGATCCGGTATGTTGCTGAGGCTGTACTAAATATGTTTAAGCAACAATGTATGATGGTCAGAACATAAAAAGGTGGTTTAGATTAACTATGTTGGCGTACAACGTGAAAAATAGAAGAAAAAAGTAACTTCCATAAAGATGTTGTTCCGGACAGATAATCTAACTTGAACCTGATTAGGCACAGGCGTAAACATGTGGCGTGGGTGAGCGAGTTACCTAGCACAGCTGTGAGCGATATGGACGGCAAGGTACAAAAATCACGTACAATGAAAAACAACGCCAGGTCACTGAGACTCGACATGCTGGCCGGCGAGTTGACACATTGCGCCAAGTTTGACTTCAGTTGACTCACCATGTGTGTAACAGTTACTCATAAACTCCTGTGCACCACTCATGCAGTGCCCAATGTGCTGCATTGCTTGAACACAATGGTTCCAGTTGACGAGTCCAAGACGCAGGCCATCCAACCGTAAACAACAAAGCCCCGCTATATGTGACTCAATATCTCTCTTGGATATGGGCCTACCATCGATACCGCTTGACCAGAGCATCCCCAAAAGCGTGTTTATTGCATGAGACCTCCTCCCAGATAGCTGTAGTTCAGGCAGGGGCGAGTTCAGATAGGACCGTAGCAACCAGTCTATACCAGTTGGTGTCTTGGAGGAGAAGGCGCCGGTGGAACACTCAAGGAATGGAAGGGGTACATTGTAGGTGTACGTGAGCCTGTTGTCTCATACTTGCTGAGAGATGGCATCGATGCAGCCCTTGACAACGGGGTGAGTTGTTGTGCGACTGGGGACGTGGTCCAGGTCGATGAGGTGTTCCATTTGCCCAGGTATTGCAAAAGAAATGTCCCCCTCCCCAAGAGCCTTAGAGGCCCAGCTTGACGGCTGGACGAGTCAAGACCCAGAGTGAGCAATGGCATAAACAGTCAGAGGGAGCATTGGGAACTAATACCAAGGAAAAGCTGTGCTGAACTGACTTGTTGGTGGGAAGCTTGGTTTGCTCAGGCGCGAGCTGGGATATTGTTGTTCGAACAATATTTGAGAAAAGAAGAGAAAAGTGAGAAACTTGCATTGTGTAATGGAAGGGTTGAAGGCGGATGAGAGAGCAAACCAAGGCACGTGACGCTGACAGAACCACTGACTCAATCTGGATTTGAAATATGAATTTGCTGACTGTCTGAAGCAAGGATTGTTGGTGTAGTTTGACCTCGGGAGCATTGCCTCAATAGTTTTGCTCACATGAAGTCAAATTAGCAACACTACGGGGGGCCTCATAACCACATTCTCCTGCTCAGACTTATACCCACGTACTGGTTACAGTTTGAGCAAAGAGATGTAATGTAACACGTGAATTTGATGTACTAGTAAAAAGACAATTGGGCAAATATGCAAGTATTCTGGGATGGGTCCGGTGGAGTACAATTATGAACAACGATCAACACAAACTGTTCCCACCTGGGAATGAGCCCATAATTGGTTACGTGTTAGCAACGCGCTGGTCGACTGAGTCAGGATCGATATTTTGCGTGTTCAGAAAGCCTACCAATGGCAGTGAGCGTAGCTGACGCCTCTTGTTTGGGACCGGTTATTTCAGCTGCACGTAGCACGGAGGTCAGCCGATGGTTTCCATTGAGGAGACCGAGACGCAATGTTTGGTTCCAGAGGAAAACGCACTCTGCACAGTTGTTAATTGCGCTGTTGGAAACCTGCTCATCATTGTTAGTCCTTGGACCCAGCCCATGGTCAAAACAATTCATCATGGCGGTCGTTCCTTGATGGAACATCAGTTCACAAGATGCGGAACGCTGATGTTTGAAGAAACAAATTGAAAAATGCGCAAGGATTCTATAAACGTAAACATACTTGACAAACTTCCTTCGGCTCCTCTCCTGACACATCTCAACAAAGAGCATTGTAGTGACTTTGGTTGATGGCGCAAGGAGCGGCGCAAGCAGATGTGTTGTCTTCAAGAAACGCAGTCGCTAACCCCCAACGTGGAGCGAGTACAATGTTGCCAATGCCAGAACCTGCAAAGGTTCTGTTTGTTTGCGGTCTAGGTAGGAGCTCATCTTCTAATGACGTCATCTATAATCCAGGCAAGTGTC
>JAYRCO010001037.1:0-13933 GCA_037042815.1 Ceratobasidium papillatum | reverse complement strand
ATACAGATCATAGAACATTCCTGGTTTGCTTCGATGATTCAGCATCACCTTGCTTGCAAAGGTCATTCCCCCCCCCCATAATGTCGCACATCAAAGCTGAGGGGTTCAAAGGGTCTTTCTTACGTGATAAGTCCCTGTGAGAGGCGCCGATCGACGAGACTTGAGTTCACTCTTTTCGTTCGAGTCTAACTTGTCGGATACAAGGATATGAAATATATCCTTAGCATCTGTGCATATAATCAGCGCGCAAGCCTTCCATTAGGGTAACTACAAGTCTTGTGTCCAGCGTCTCATCAGTAATTTAGCAGGCTCCAGAAGTAGCCCGCCCGTGGCTACGCTTCAGTATCTCAATGACGACCTTCAAATTGTATTCCTAGATAGTTATAGCAAGATGACCGTACTATATGCATATATCGTGGAGGACGCCCGCAGGGCGTCCGACGCGATGTATGCGAGTCTAAGAACATTTTTACAAAATATTTGAGGAGGTACCTGTAGCGTTTAAGCACTACAAATATCATGATGTATGTAAATAAGCGGACGAGATCTCATCCTGGCGCTCGACCACCAGAAGCGCATAGAAGATATAACACCAAGTACTAAGCGCAAGGAGCTAGATACGAATCATACTGAATGTCGTAGAGCTCAAGCGCATCTCCAGTGTCCCTAAGATACAGGCTTATAGGTAGTATCACTTCGAACACGCTCCTTTATCCATCAGCTCACAAACACTCCTCTCAGCAATGTCTCAAGCGTACTGCGTACAGAGTAACATGTTTGTTTCACTGGTGCACATACATTTTCTGTATTATATGCACTATAGGACATCATGAATAACACCTAGCGCGAGAGATTTATAGGTCAACTAAAAGAAACAGCCAATCAAGGGGTTTAACTGCTAAAAACCATCAAACAGGCGAGCAAGGTGCATAGCCCGGGTACGGGCACCTCAATTCAGCAGATGCAATACCTAAACGTACGGGAAGGAGCAGCACAGGTAGTAACAGCAATACAGTGCGACTTTTCATGAAAAGTGGGTTACCGCTACGTTTGATGCACCTCCGCAAAAGGGTGGCTCGGTGTATATGTTTATACAAGTGTGTGTATAGCACATTAAGGTGGGAAAGAGATTTGCCGATAGCCAAAGAAACAAAAATTAGATTACAAGCAGAAACAGAAATACGGAAACAAAAACAGAAATAAATCTGAGGAGAATGCGAGGCCAGCTCACGATCCAGCGATTATGCTGGGGGCGCATTGTGAGGTATAGGGGGTATTGGCTGGTTGATACGTTCCACAAGGAAATTGTTGAAACCATTTCCTAAGACTGTCGATGTCTGCCCTATTCTCCAAGGCACTTGGCCCGGGGCATTGACACGCCATATGCGAGTTGCGGTACCCGATACGAGGACTCCATACAACTCTCCACCGCCGCGTACAGCACTCAGGTCATTGATGATTGTCGTCATGTATCGAAGAAGCTGTGCCTCTCCCTCTCGCACGGCGGCAGCCCCGTTATCAGGCTTGACTTCGATGACGATGTTGGCTATGTCAGAGGTACGAGTCGGACCAAACCGACAAACCAAAAAGTCCGGCTTCATGGTATGATGGCTGTCCCTCACACGCCGCGCGTACGAGTCCCTGATGGCAGGTATTCCTGGTGCAGGAATGTAGCGCTGCAGTGGGGCTTGAGGCTTGATCATCCAGCGCTGGGCCTCACTAAAGTACCTCTGTAAGAGAGAGTTGAGAGGGCCATAGAACGAGTGTTCGGTGCGAGGTGGGTCTATGCTGAGACTTTGAAGTCGCTGGTTCAGCACCTGGGCGGGGTCTTGAGCGGGGTTCATGGTTTCTAATCAAATTTTCAAGCCGTCAACTAATGCTTCTATACAGCAAGTGATATAGGTAATATGACATACCAAATCAAGTCTCAATCGTATAGTACTTAACTAAAATGGGATTCTTTAGATGTTGCTGCTCTGATCTGTCCCTAAGCAGTATTTATACTTTCCTGATGCACACAAACCAAGGATACGCTGGCGTTCATAATGTTGCCACTGCTGCATTTTGAGCCTTGTAGTCCATTGTTCTCGTCACGCCGCGGCCATGTGGATTCACGACTTGCCACTCTGACAGCTTGCCACTCAATATTCTATGCCAGCACCGCTGGAATTGACCTTCAGCCTTTGTCCTTGGGTACTTCCGGTGCAACGCTACTGATGTTTGCCACCAGCGCACTACCAGGGAAAATCACGACACGCCACTGTGTGCAGCATTAGCGCAGAATGCCAAAGCTAATTGGTAGCAAAATTCTTCCTTCTGATCCGAGCGGTATGAGTTTGTTTGGCATACTATGCTATTTGATGGACATCAAATTCATCAACTTATGTGTATATATATGCGTTGCCCTGCGGTGTTTCTGTGTTTTCTTAGTGTAATTTGAAGCCAAGCTCAATCGAACTTTGAGCAATATTAATGATAATGGAAAAACGTGTTGTATGTCTCATCGGAAGAGTGAGTTTTGCGTCTATCACAAGCCAAAAATCACGTTAGTACTCAAAAGTGTCCATGGTACTCAGGGCTCATAGCGTGATCTCGTGGAGCTAGGAGCTGCTGTTAAGCACTGGGATACTAGGGTTCAGGGACATTGTAAATACCTTGGAGGAGAACTAGCCCTCAGTAGCGACTGCGTCCACTCTGCATTTCCTTACCTTTACTTGACGATTATGATCCGTAGCTGCCAAAGCTTCCACAAATTCTAGCGCCTAAAGAACAATAAGAGTGCGAGTAGCGGGAGTAGAAAGGTAGAAGCCCAAAATATATATGGCTGAGTTGGTAGCACGTAGCTCATGGACAAAGATGTGTTGATCCTGGAGATACGCAATGCCTGGCCAATTGCTGGTCAAACATTTTCGATATTTCTCCTTGCTCTTTATGTCTCATTATCACTTTGCTAGTGTACTTATGTTGAATAAGTGCTATAAACAGCTTTGAGTAGTCCGCAGGACCCAGAGATCAAAAAGAATGCAGTAGTGGATTGATGCCTTGGTTGACAGGTGGCAAATGTCTACATGCAGCTTGTTTTTGCTTCCGGGTTTGCCACGCAAAAGACCCATTATTGTGAGATGAATTTGCTCAAGATTGAAATGGCTTCGGTCACTAATTGCGGTAAGCTAGTTCCGAATATCCATCCAGTCGTGGTGTACCCTTTGTCACCGGTGGCATAATTTTAGCCTATCATGATATCTGTTTTGCCTTGCGGAACACCATGCCTGACCATGTGAATGGATCTGGTGGTCTACATAAGGAGCAGCTGCTTACAGTCAAGTAAAATCATCTTCATCCGCGACACCTCGCTAACCATCCACTCAAATATAAATATCAGTTATCATGTAAGCCGACAGCCTCCAGAGCTAACTTCGAGATTTAATTGTTTGCCAGGCCGTTGTTTCTTGGTGGATACCGGTTCTACGCCGAAGACCTTTTACCCGTTGCCAAGAAATTATACAAGGCTACCACTCTCACGCCAGCAATCAAAGGGGCTTCGTTGGGCCAAGTGGAAGCAGACCTTGGGCACGATATATTGACAGTCGAGCTAGTTGATGGCCACATATGCTATTATTTAGTTACGCGTAGCAATGAAAGTCCCACCGATCCCCAATATCCCTACCGTGAAGGCCACCAGGACAGGGCGTTGCATGAAATGGCCCGACAGAACCATGCGCTTGATTGTCAAACCCGGTGGATGCCTCTCGTGAACCCTCGGTTGTTAGACTGGTAGGCCGTTCCTACGAGCAGCTGAAGCACTACTTATCAAGACCTTTTAGACAACCACAACTGACGATGCGAGGCACAATGATGGGCTGTGGGATGCTCTCATAATATGCAGTCACCAGCCTATGAATCAATCTAGATTCTCCTTATACAACTATTGTTCTAGCTTCTTTCTTACATTCCCCTTCTGCGTGTTACTTCCTGTGTATCCCATGCCCAATCTTTATATACAAAGCAGATTCAGCAGAGCTAAATCTTCAAATCTTTATCCTTCATTCCTCAACCGCCGCATTTTTCAAGCCTGTGAAGGTCACTTCCCACAGTATTCAAGACCCCCTTGGCGGAATGTGAAAGGCCTCTGCTCCAGCAAGCCTCTAAGATGAGATTGGTACTTCCAAATGTATATCATGTTTGTGCGACTCCAAATTGGAAGGACATACGTGACCGGAAAGGAATAACAGGGGAACACAAAAAGGACAACTCTGACTCTAATCTTTATTGCCCGAGTTTTTTGTTTGACAAACGGTTATGGATCCACCAGCGTATCACGTAACAAGGGAGCCCTATTATATTGACATATGCCCAGGTAGTCTGAGCACCGCACAGGAGCATGTACCTCATATTTTCCATGAATCCATCTGGCAGCGTTGAAATGACCACTTAGTGTGTTTGCGGCCGGAAATCTTTACTTCCGCTTTGTACATCCCTTCACATGTGCGCGCTACCCTATTTCCAAACTCCCTAAAATGATCCATGCCCCGTTCATGCGAGTCACCGAAGTCGAGGGGCCGGGAATCAATGCTGAGGAGAAGCAGCCCTGGAACGTTTCGTAGCGGCGCAATCAGTTCAACCTAGGGGATTTTAACGATGCTCGGACTCTTTGAGGATCGGCATAATATCTAGATATCTTACCGGACTATTCATATTGTATGGGATCTCAAGACTTGTCAGGATTGGGGTCGCCTTCAAGAATCGGCTGATATCATTTGCTTTTGTATCAGCGAAGGTTGACAAGTCCCTTCCAAGATCGTTATAGACGAATTTAGTGAGCTTTGGCAGCTTATTCGGTACAGTTGACACAGCCCTAGAAAGTTCTGCCAGCGAAGTGCCCCCCGCAAGCGTGTATTCCTCCATTTCCACTTGCACTTGAAGCTCCTCGAGTTGACCCGCAAGGACAGTTGACTGAACGACCGCCATGCAAAGCTTGGCTGGGCCAGTAAGTCGTTGCAGCGATGGAAATAATGCTTCAACTAGCACTGTACTCCACGAGACGTTTGGTTGAGCAAAATGTAACCAATCAAAGCGGAGCGTGTGTATATGAAGGTGGCGACTGAAGAAGGAACGAAACAACCGATAGCTAGGTTGATCATTGGTGAATGCCGCCCAATCAATCTCAACTTCCCCATGGACAACAAGCTCGCGAAGAGAGCCGAAATCTCCGTTTAACCGGCCAAAGTAGCGATCCGAAAGCCAGCTTTTAGGTTCAGGCATCATCACATCATTTCGAAAACTAAGACACAAATCAAGGCTGACCAAGTCCGGCGAGGAGCTTATCATATTCATCAAAGCATCACAATTGGTGCTGTTGACATTAGTGGTAGGGGCGAAACCTAGAAAACAACTCATTGATGGCTTGAATAATACTGCTATACATGCAGACTACTCACATCTTCCGGAGAACGAGAGGGAGATTTGCTTCATGTTCGTAAACTTGCACATCTGGGCGGAGAAAAAAGACAAGGCGTCAGACAGATTGAGTCAGCCGTGAACAGGCAGCAAACATACCGAAGCTAAATCGGGCTCTCCAGTATACAAGATTAAGTGTCTAACGTGAATGCCAGTAACGGAGCTAAAACGCTCACCTGTAAGCCAAAGCGACGAACATTCTAGGTGCACAGAACGAAGCCGCGGACATTTTTGTTGGAACTCCTCCAGAATCTGAAGATCCGAAGCGCCAGGGAGTATTTGTACGGCTAGATGTCTCAGATTTTGCAATTTGCCAACGACAACTCTAAGTCTGATCATCCAGTCCCGGTGCTCTTCTCTTGCTGGCATCAGGATGCTAACGTTCAAAGAACGAACATGGCGAGACACAGAATAGTATGACCCGTCTTCAAGCTCAATTATTTCTATCATCTTAGTGATGCGTTCGATGAGATCAAGATCTAAGTTGGTACAGAGAATAGGAAAGGCAAGAGCCCTCCAGGTTTTCGATACCAGAGAGGCGTTTGTCAGATTGTGGTGTTCATGTAGACGAACTAAGATCAGCGTGATTACTTCCTCTGGAATTGTAGCGTTAGACGGAAGAAGAGCCATTGGAAAACTCTGGCAGAGCGGCCGCTTTGTGGTTAAGGGCTTACGTATGGACGGCCCATCAGGCGCTTCCACCCACGGTAAGCGCTACTGTGGCTATTTCAAATGCATGATTTCAACTGCATATATCAACCCAAAGTGGTAGGATACACATGCCCCTTTCCCCTTTGACCCACCGTTCAACATTTAAGGCATAAACAGTAATTACATCTGGTTACAAGGCTCTGAAATACGTGACTCATTTTTCGAGCCTCTCTACCCGCGTAACTACAAGTTCTCAGAACATTCATCCAGATCGCTGCATATTCGTGCTTTGTTCCTGCAGCCCTGAGCATCAACAAGCTCTATTTAATCCAGCGCCATGTTATTTCAGATATGCTCCCTAATGAGAGTATCCTGCTAACCCTCTTGGCCTAGTACTTTAAGCAGCCCCGACCATTTTGTGAAGAATAAGCGTAAAGAACTAGCTTCCGACAATATGAGGTTAGCTCGATGCAGTAAGAGCGGCTGGGTGTAGCAATACACAGAGGCTCATATGAGATTAAACCTTATACTAGCACAAGGCGCTGTAAGAGTATAACTTGCATGATACTCGCAGTCGCATGGAACGTTCTTCTGGCTTTACTATGCTCATACAGTGCCATCTTATTCTGGTTCGAAGTTTAACCTCCTATGACCCCTTGTGTACTGCTACACCCAGCCGCGGCTAAAATTATTTTGCCGGAAGCCAGTTCTTTATTCTCACCCTACACGAAATGGTCAGGGCTGCCTCTTACACTGTAAATACCAATCCAAGAAGGTTGGCAAGACACTTCCTTCTGGAGGCGTACGCACGTGAAAATTGAAACATAAACGGGCGACAAGACGATGGCTTGTGCTTTCCATCCAGTCGATTAACCTCAACGTAAATACATACTTTCTTCAAGCACCGACTGCACTCTGAATTTCATTGGGATAGTATTGAACACGATCGCCACTTCATTTTTGCAAACAAAGGCTTCAGATCGGCTCAGGGAAGGCCGTTCGTGAATTCGCCATGCCTGAAGTTTTCCCAACTAGTTGATCAGACGACGGTGATCGAGCAGGTGTATGCGTGGATTTAACTCCTTGGACCGCGATAAAGACACCATCCCACGTATAAATCATCCTGTACTAGAACGCACCAGTGGTTCCTAAGCATACCAAAGAAACATTTTCAGGTGACCTCAGATGTCCGTCCTTCACGCACATCTCAAAACATCAACTCGCTCCCATTCAGAAACCCATGATAGCACAAACACATACATATAAAAAAGAAGATAGCGCGCGAAAAAACAAGACAGCGGGTGATGTCGGTACAAGAGTATGATGATATGTGATATGGATGAGGAGGATGGGGGTACGTAATGTGCTAGCATGGGTGAACCGAAACACAACAGAATAAAAACAGACACTCGAAAAGAAAAAAGAAAGTCGTAAGATCTCGTTCATGACGCATAGATCCACCTAACCACCAAAACAATCACATCAGCTTCCATAGCCACAAAACTAAATCACCAGCTCACCTAAACCTCGTCCCCCTCATCAACATCACTCACCGGCCCCTCGACCGAACTCGTCGGACCAACCCTCCGAGCGCCCATAGACCTCGTCCGTCTAACAACCTGCGGAGACATCGTCACACCCCTCCCCGTACCCGCCCCCTTATTCTCAGTTCCAAACCTCGGCCCCGATCCAAGCGGCAGAGAAATAGCAGCACCCAACATCTTCCCCTTGCCCTTTTCCTCCTGCGACAACGGCTCAACATCCGTAGACTCTGTCGCCGCACTCCCCATCCGACTCAACACACCCACACTACCCCCACTCCCAGCCAACGTAGTCCCAAGCGACTCGGTCCTCGCCAATCCACTCCCACTCCCTCCAACTTCTTCTTCATCCTCTTCTTGCGTCTCGGTCTCTCCCTCCAATCCAATCATACAACTCACATCCCGCTCACTTCCATACATCCAACTCATATCCCCAGCGCGCTCCACCTCTCCACCCTCTTCCTCCTCCTCCAAAACCCCCGCCAAAGGACTCGACCCGCCTCCTCTCAACCCAGGTCGAATAGTCGCACTAAACGCCAACGAATCAGACATGGGCGAACTAGCCACCGCCAATACATCCCTGTCTTCGGTCGGCGCAGGCGTATATCGATCTTCTGCCTGAGCAGGCGCATACCGATCCTCAGTCGGCGCAAGCGTATACCGACCATCTGCATGCACAGGCATAAACGGATTATCCAACAACGCAGACGCAAGTCGATCTTCCACCGGCACCAAAGCCAACGGATCCCAAAACGTCGACGGCCCAGGATCCGAAATAGGCGGCGCAGGATTAACCAATCCCAAATTCCGAAGCACAGAGCTCCCACTCCCGCCTTCAGCCACATCCGGCGGTCGACTCGGATCCGAACTAACACTCGCACTACTATCCGGATACGCCGAAAGCGAATGAAGCATATTTGCGCTAATCGAAGCGAGAACGCTCGCAGCTCCAATGCCAAGGTGTCGCGGCGGACTCGACTGGGGGACGTCTCCGATATGCGATAGCTGAGACGTCGAAAACCCGGACGAGGTCGTGATGTGCGAGTGTTGGGTTACGTTGGAGTGTTGTGTGAGATTCGAGTGTTGGGAGAGCTGTGTGTTTTGGCTCGATGTGCCAGAACCAGACGCAGAGTCGTACGCAACGAGACCATAGAGATGTTGACTACTCGACGTTGTCGAAGTCGAACGCTGCGAAACGGTAGATGCTGATACGAGTCAGCAAGCGAATATCAAATAAGGCTGAAACAAGAATAGCACACGACCAACGCGCCACCCCACGGACTCGCGCCATTCATGCGTCAACCAATCCCCAACACCCCATTGGACACCCGCACCCAACCTAACCAAAAACACTCACCTTGGCTATCCGAATACATCCACGTAACCCCCTTTTTCCACTTTCCAGGCATGCCATCCACCTTGGCCGGTTGCCACACATACAGCGGACTCGTCGCCAACGCCTGATCACTCCTCTGCTGCAAACTCATAGTAAACGCCGCCATAAACAACATCCGCCAATTACACTGCATCGTCACCGAGTCCCTATCCAAACTCAACTCGCGCAGCTTCAGATGCCGAATGATGAGCGGATCCCGGTTGTTCTCGAGATGAACGACGATTTGGAGCATCGCTTTTTTCTTGAATTCCGCGAGTTCACGTTCGTCGGTTGTCTTGGCTTGGAAAATGGCGTGGGCGCCGTGTTTTTGGAGAAATGAAAATCTGGTGTGGATTAGCATTCGTCAAATGAGAATGGCAAGACGTACCGAAGACCGTGCACGTTCCCCGGTGGCTCGTAGAAAATAAAACTACCAGGAGCACGCGCCACGAGCGCCGTAGCCTGCAAAGCCCGCTTGACAAGAACGTTAAGAGTCCAGTCGTTGACGGCCGAACTGAGGATACGCAGCCGCCACGCCTCCCTAATAAAAAATTATTAGCCAAGCAACAAACCGAATACGCGACTCACGCATGGGTGAGCTCGGACAGAACCATCGCTATGATCTCGATAGGCAGTTTGACGCGCCGCATCCTGGTATCTGCCATCGAAGCCCGGAGACGCGTCCGATGATCCAGGATCAGAGAGATGTTCGTCAACAAAACCACGTGACACAATCGTCGGCGCCTAAGTGAGTCCAAACAGTGTCCGCAGTGGCGCGGAGCCAGACGAAACTTGTAAATCATGCGTTTCTGATGAATCTGTGTTCCTCCCTATCTTATGTTGGTTATGGAATCAGCCAGAGGTCTAGTTTTATTATCTTATAGTTTCGATTCGGATGGCCCTCGCCTCTGGCACACAAGTGTTCTGTGATTCCTGTTAGAGTCATAATGCAGCTAGATCACGTCGCGTACAACCTGCAAGATCTGAGAAAATTCTTCGCAGGCATCTTTGAGATGCTGAAAATGAGTCCGAACCGTAGCTGGTTTGAAACACTCATAACCGGACAAATGTGGAGCGAAAGCGTCCCCTTTGCTTAGCTCATATCTAGGGGGATCCTCGCTCGTGGAACTTTTCATTTGTATTACTCTTACCCGAGGCCGTATGCTACCACTATTTTCATTCTCGGACCACCAGGGCTGGATATACCCGTATTCTGAGCTCAAGTTGGATAGTTTGGCAAGCCATCGTCATGATTGGAATTCCAGTTTCAGGTATAGGCAACCAATGAACGCTTATGCAAGAGGTTCAATAACGAGGGAAAAAAAGTTGAGAAATCCACCTGAGCACAATTCGACAAGTTTGGCTCGGGTTTGGGGTGGGATCCCTGCAGGTGCAAAGTATGCATCTCAAAAAGCCTCAGAAGCCCAGCTACGACGGAGATTTTTTCTTGCTAGAGTTTCCGAATGTGTTTTCTCCGTGATTGAGCTTGATCACTACGCCAAACCGCATCCCGCAGAGCACGCATGGTCGCGGCTCCAAGTCATCTAAGAATCACCCATCACTAAAGCAGTCTAGAACGCAATAATCATTCCCAGCCCTCACTGAAAGCAAGTTGAACAATCAAACATCGTCGCAAACACACACGACCCAAACAGTTAACAAGCCAAAAAGTCCGACTACAGCCTATCTTGTCAACACCCCGTGTCAAGTTTCGACTGCGAACAGCAGGTCGTGAACTCTTTCTTTTCATCCTCGTCCAGCGAGCCGCACTGCCCAGGCGTCAGGTCATGAAAAATAAGATACGAGATGTACGCACCTTGTCGGCTTGGTTGATCTCACCAACACCCGCGCAGCAAAGCGTAGTAATGGCAAAATTGGTGACTCCAGTACGGGCATGTCGACATACGCATGCGCTATCAAACATAAGCTCCTGTGAAGAACCTGGGACTCCGAAGCAAGGGGTTGCCTGGACGCTGACGGCCAACCCAACACACAAGACGATGTTGCTAAAGAGGCTGAAATGCATGATGTTACGCTATGCACGCAGAAATCTTATTAAGAAAAGATGTTTTGAAAAAGAAGCAAAAGGTGCATACCTTTGAGTATATGGTAAGTGTGACTGGAGAGAGGAGATTGCGATGAGAGCTATTAACCCAACGACCGCCTTTTTTATAGTTCGAGAAATTCTGTAGTAGGTTTAGGTGCCAATTATCAGAATCAAATTACAGCGTCAAGCATATGCGGCCGAGACATGGCTTCCTTTCTCAGAATAGCTAACCGCTACCGGCTGTGATGTGCCGCGGGACGGGGATTGAGCGGAAATATAGTAGCCGTGTCGGAAGTGTCGTGCCGACATGGCCAACGATGTCATATCTGTCCTAACTTGGCCGGAGGACGCATTTCCGAGACGGAATCCATCCCCCGCATCAATCCACATCATATTCCATACCCCGTATGACGTTTTGGCGCTGATTTTGAAACGCTCATGCTGATCTTACCCCTGGAGAGAGCCGGAAGGGATGTAAGCGTAGTCTAGGCTCGTCACCGAGATATACCAGTATCTTGCCACCCTTCTTGACCCCAGTATTCCCAGTGTAAAAGGCGGACCCAATGTTCTCATGTACTTTATGAGTAGAATGGATAGCTATCTACAAAATTAAAGTGGTTATATGCAGTAAGAGCGACTGAGTGCAGTGATACAGAAGGGGGGGGGGCAAAACTCAGCCCAAGATAGTGGTATGTTGTAAGGCTATGATCGGCATACAAGAATATATGTTGAAATTCTCAGGCTTTCAAAATTTAGAGCAAACGAAACGGACTACTGGCTGGCGAGAAATGGATGCCTCGAAATCGGGATTTTTGGCCAAAACTTGAACAAACAAGGAAATCCACTTAGAAATGGCGATCTTGCGGGCCACATTTCTCACCTGCCAGTGATCCGTTGCGTTTATCCTAAATTGCGAAAGACTCAGAGCCTCAATATATATCACTGCATGCTTATCATAACCTTACAGCATACCGCTATCTTGGGCTGAGTTTTGGCCCCTTTTGACCCCCCTTCTCTATCACTGCACCCAGTCGCTCTTACTGCATAAAATCACTTTGATCTTTTAGATAGTTATTAATTCTACTCGTACAGAACATGATAACATTGGGTCCGCCGCCGCTTACACTGGGAATATTGAGGCCAAGAAGGGTGACAAGATACTTTTATCACCGAGTGTACGTAAATTCCATATTTCGGCCTGATCATTGTGTAACTAGACCACAAAACACTTCCAAGTAGCATCAAACCTTTATATAATTTTCCTTGCCCCCTTGAGATGTGGCTACCTAATTGGGTGCGTAGTTGACCATGAGGCCTCCAGTTTGTTTTCGTGCTTACCTCCACTGATGTGGTCTGAGCCAACTTTTTAAGGTTGAACAGCGTATGTTTGCGCATTATACTCGCCGACTTCAAAACCACCCTATGACATCGCTGCCTACTCCAGCCTTCGGCAGAGCGCTGAGGATCTGGGTCCCGAACTGCGTGTGCAAGGGACATCATTCCCGAGTTTTCGGTTCAACAAGCAGAAGATTCCTCAGTGGTTCCTCTGATCACTCTACTTGTGATGAGCGCGGGTAGAGCGGGATAGGCATGGGTTAGGATTTTTCATGGAGTACGTGGTGTAGATCTTCCCCTGTTTATATATCCCTACCGACTGCACTCCTACTCTTGCGTGCATCCCAGTTATTGCGTCCAACTGCATCCTCGTACTTTGCTGAGCTCTTGATTACAATGGAAGCTGCCGCCGAATCTAATTTCTCGAGTAATGTCAAAACCTACCGAGCCACTAAAAAGCAAGTACTCATATTTCATCATGTCTACGATACCTAAATATGCTAGCTATTCAACCAGACCCGTGCTCAAATCAGTGAAGAAAAAGGCCATTACAATTGCACTCGTCGGAGCGGTTGATTCTGGCAAGACTGCCTTCATGTCATTGTGTTGTAAGGACAACCAAGCGACTCGGTTACGATTGTGTTATGTAAGCGTCTCTGTCTCTTATCTCCCGTAGTTACTAATATCGCTGTCGCTCCTTTGTTATGTTTCTGTCTACTGTCATGTATCGCATATATGCGCTATCTACCATGCAGCGAATCCTCATCCTATCCATTACTCCCACTGCGTGAAATTCAACACATTGCTCGTCGATCTCTTTCTGGGTACCGACCCACTCGAGCTCACCGATCGTCATGACGAAGGTGATGAGTCCGGGCCCAACAATGAACGCCACCTTGCTTGCAAGGTCACTTTCCCCGGTCCTAATTTCAGGGTCCACGACGGGTCCTCCTGACCCTGAGTCACGTGATATTTCGCGTACACTCATCTCCCCGCGGCGTTCTCAAGTCTCAAATTTTCAGATGATGCCCAACTCTCAGCCTGCTAGACGGGCCACTATTGGACCATGACAACTTGTAAGCTCTCCTTCATCTTATGCCCACTTGCGAAAGTGAGCTTGGGATAAAGTGCTTTCGAGGTTCTATCCTGTCTTCCGATCTCCGTTTCCCGACACCACGTAATGCCCCAATTACCCACCTCGTTGATGAATGGGTTAATGAACCAGATCTTAACTAAGTGATGCTCTGTCTGCGTCCGCTCAAGGGTATGTTCTTACGTCTGTGAAACACGGTAAGCAGTAATCGTCAATTCCAACCATTCGTCCCTCACTTACACGATGAAGTTACAATCTTCGTAATCTGTAAGCAATGCCTCATGATTTTAATAGATAAATATCCGTAGCCATGTACAGTATATTTCCTAACTCTAACTCCTGTCGAGATTGTCACGGGTAGTGAGACCCTCGCCACAGTAGGATCTTGACCCCCGACTGTATATGCGCCTCGTGCACTCGATTGCATGGCAACG
>JAYRCO010001036.1:0-13946 GCA_037042815.1 Ceratobasidium papillatum | reverse complement strand
AGCATTTACCCATTCGGCCACTTACATACCTGATAGCCCCTTTTCGTATTTCTATCTTTTATCTAGGAGAAACGGGGAGAGGGAAGGTTCCGGGGTGGGGCAATTCACAGGCTCTTGAAGAAACGGGAGGTCTTAAGCGAAGAATCTGGTGGTTAACAGTTCGCAAAATATATGCCGAAACTCTACGTACCTTTCACCTAGCGGCGAAAGAACTTCGCCCAGATCCCCCGGCGCTCGAACTTCCCAGTCTCGCTCAGCACGAACACTTCCGGGCTGACCTCGTACTTGTTCACTCTCGGGCTTCGTGCCATCACGCGAAGATACGCGCGATGGTTGACCTGCAGCTGGTCGACCGAGCACGAGAGGTAGGCCAGCCCGGCCAATGTGGTCTTGCGCAGCTCGAGCTTGAACTCGACGTTGGGCTGAAGGTCGGACCACAACGCCTCGATGACTGAGCGATAGAGGGAAACGGCAGCTTCCGGGCACTTGGAGAAATACGAGTGAGCTGCAGTTCCAAGGTAGAGGGGATGAAACAATAGATACTTACCGTCAGGGGCTGGACGTATAGCTGAAGGGAGGCGGCAATCAGGGCGAGAGCGTCGTAGTTGTCATAAGCCCATTTGGCGCGAGCTTTGCTGCACTCGGTCGCTACCGCCGGTAGGGGATGATGAACATGGGCAGCAACGACCTTGACAAGCTGACGAACAACTCGAACATGACTGGGGTCGAAGCGAGGGGAGTTGGGGTTGTGGGGGAGGAGGTTGAGAAGGCGATGAGCGAAGAGTATGGCGTGCATGGTTGCAAGAGACTGGGGGGACGATTCAAGTGAAACACTAAGGAAACATAGTCCTCAGGACTTGGGATTTATATCTGGCATAGGGGGTATATGCGAACGTTGTAAATAAAGGCCACACTAACAGATCGGCGCGTGATGTGCCGGAATTGAACAAAAGACCATAGGCCAAGAGGTGCAATTAATAGGACTCAATTGAGTTGCGAATACGAGAGAAGCCGAGTAAATCCCCAGATAGGGGCCCAGGAGTAATATGTCAGCATCTCAGAATCGAGCCAGACCTCCCCGATTCTAGACCACTGCTCTAGTGGAATACGCTTGTTTCTGCTTGTAATCGACTCATCGAGAGACATGTTCTATTAGGTGTAATACATAGTGATCTAAGTAATAAAGAAGAGTTCCAACATCGAAATGTTCCAAACATAGGGCAGATAGCACGCTTAGTTCAATTTAACCTGTTCTTCAAGCCAAATCCAGAGCTTCTTCCCGAGTTCTTCGTCTCGAGTGTCGGCCCGGGAGTTGGAGTGACGAGCCCAGGGAATCAGGTACTATTGAAATGAACAACATGGGTATAAAAAGGGTGAGAGGGAGGAGGAAGAACTTACTTGACCAGAAAACTTGTCACCTTCGGGTGTGGTACCAGCGTAGAGCGACGTGAGCGCGCCGTACGGAGCCGGCCATAGGATGGAGTTCTGTTTTAATCCTTTAGATTATTGAAAGATAGAGGGAATACAAGGGGACATACGAGTAGAGCCGAGGCGATTCCACCAAGTGTGAGATGTCTCTGGAGCTCAGTTTTGATTCCTCCTGGGTGGACAGAAGTAGATATAATCCCTTGGGAGGCGTATCGGCGTGCGAGTTCGTTTGAGAAGGCCACGTTGCCCTGTTCGATAAATGCGAATGTTAGAGAGAAGGAAGAGGAAAATAAAATAGATGTGAAGGGCCTACCCATTTACTCTGCGCATACAGCCTCTGAGTACCCAGCTTTTGCCGCCGTGCTTCGGAGGCGGGATCGTTCGGTATGAGAACGGAATAATCAACCCCCCCTTTTGGAGCAAACCAGTGGCCGCTAGATGCGACATTTACAACGCGGACGTGCTTTCGTGGAGCTGTGCCGGCCGTGAGGTTAGTAAACTAAAGGGGTAATGTGTACGACGCGGAGAAGAACGTACTAGTTTGGGCCGTGTGTATAAGGACAGGGAGTAAGAGCATAGTAAAAAGATAGTGTCCAAGTACGTTAGTCCCAAATTGAAGGTCGTAGTCTGTAGATGTTTTCATTTCGACCGGAGGTGTCATCACGCCGCCATTGTTGAATAGAACGTCAAGCTTGTCTTCCTGTCTGTATTCATCCGCTCGTCATTTAGAATAAAACTAGAGACGAAGTGAACAAGACATACCGCCTGAAATCCTCAACCGCTTGCCGAACACTCCTCAAGTCTGCAAGATCGAGCTGCAGAAACACAGGAGCCTTCCCACCAGTTTCAGCCTTGAGCCATTCGATCGCTTCATCCGCTTTAGACTTGGAGCGCGCTGCAAGATAGACCTTTGCGCCTTTGGAGAGGAGGACTTTAATGGTCTCTTTGCCAATACCTGCATTACCCCTAGCGAGTGGATAAGTTGGTGTAATAAGCATAGGGGTATGAATGCTTACCCTGTGACAATCATAACTTGACCCGTCAAGTCGGGCACTTGGTCAATCGACCATTTCGGCTTGGAAGGAAAGGTCTCCTTGTACATGCTGTATGCGATGCCCATTGTGAAGTAGTGTAGTTGGAGATTCTAAGGGGAGGGCTCGCTGAGATTTGGGAGGATGGGTAGAACGTATGTGGTGATTGTGCCATGACCGTCGCATCCAAGCTTTCTTTTATACCTTTCATCCCAATACACTTCCTCGCGTCTGCGGCATGAGCTGGCTGGCTGGCTTGCGCAAGACGTTGAGTGGAGGCACAGTGGAGGTGCCAATCCGGATAGAATAAAGCTGACGACCGCTCGGCAGGCAGACACAAAGCCGCGCGGGTGATCGACGCTGACAACATCGCCGGGTTGTCATAACCGTCTCGGTGTATTACATAATGCGCGATAAATCTTATAAATGTTTTCTAGAGTCTTGCCTCGGTAAATCTCAAACTTGCTCGGAGCTTCTTAGCTTGGCACATTTGGCCGTAAGCTCATTTCGTACTTGTTTTGTAGGCTGGCTACTGTACTACTACAACTGACATCTCCGCAGTATAGGGTCTAAGCAGAAAATCATCAGCAAGCCAAACCGGTTGAATTTAAGGTAAAAATACTCGAGCCGAGAGCGAGAGGGAGAATATTGTAATCTACTTGGAGGCTGTAATTGGTGACCAAATGGCTGTACTATTCTGGATAACCTTTGGCCGAATTGTTAAACCAAGGACTGCACAAAATCAATTTGGATTCTTGAGAACAAGAAGTAAATGAACACACCACAGGCGTCTGTGCACAGAGAGAAAGCTAATCTCGGCCGCTTGGTGTAGTAAGTCAACCCAATTCGAGCTGACCATGCTCTAATTTTCCTATCCTCGATTGACCCAGCGTCACAAGAGCACAAACAAAAAAGCAATCACTATCTCATTCCCCAGGGTTCATATATCGATGGCAAGCTGCTTTGAATTAATTCATAACAATTGTGGTATTCGCAAATCTTAGAAACAGAAGAACCTATCACAGGTTAAGTATAGCCTTGACTATCGATGATTGACTATTGAACACTCTGCGGCGTAAACAGCTTGGAGAACGGCATGGAATCAGTTGGTTGCAACCAATTTCGATTGTCGTACTGTGCTTGAGGTGGGCTTTCGATCATGTGGAAGGTATATGCGAACCGAGTCCGCTGTGATATGTTCCTCTCTGATTTGTGCAACACAGATCCATGGATGAGTACCAGAGTACCTGACGACCCCGAAGCATAACAATTAGTGTCTAGACCATATAGAGAACTTGCAAACTAGGAATTCTCCTATTTGCAAGCTCTGTTAAATAAAAGCGAAAATATACTCACCTGCATCACACGTCTCTAGCACATAATCCGTCGTAGGCAAATCTGTCGCACTACGAGACACGGATTTTTGGAGATCCAAAGGTGTAATGGGATCCTTGATTTCTTCAAACCCAGTGCCTCCTTCAGACAAGCGCACGAAACGTTTGTTGATCGGGGTGTGTCTATGAGAACCAGGTAGGAACGACAACGCTCCATTTGACTCGGTGCATTGCTCCAGGGCAAACCAAAACCCTAGCGCAGAGGGAGGGTCGGTATATAGGAAAGTCCTGACCAAATGTATCAGCTATAGGTCTACTGCTGTATTACCTACAAATGGGTTCATACGAATCGTTATGTTCCGGGACCTTGCCTCCAATTTCAGGTTGCTTGCAAATAATCATGCTCTGCAAAACTACACAGCTCGGTCGTTTGTCAGTGCGTATACAAAGCTGATATTCTGACGCACCTTCTGGATCTTGATGGAATGTCAAATCCCGAGCCAATTGCTTCAGCTTCTCGTTTTCCATTGTAAACTTCTGAAATACAGAATCAAGCTCGTGTAGTCCTGTTCCCACAAGACAGTCAGCATACCAAATAGTACCGAACAAGCTCGACTCACCATGTCCAATCTTGTTGACACTTTTCTCCTTTGGTTTCGCAAGATTGCCTTTGTTGTCAAACGCATCCTCTTCGAGGAAGAATCGAATCTTGTCGCCACTTGATAAGAAATATTCGTCTCCTACGTGTTTCTTGCTGTTAGTTGGATCATCCTCCTCTCCAGTTGTGAATCGAGTCTTTCAGAATGCAGTCTTCACATTAGAATCTGTTTTAAGATTGTACAAAAGCGTACCATGGGATGGCCTTCCAGCGGAAACTCTTGAATTAGTTCCTTGGCTCGGGTCAATAGTGCTGTTGTGTCCTCTGGCGAGACAAACGAGGGCAGTATCAAATAACTATAAGGCTCAGAATGAGACATAATACTCGCTAGGAAGTTTAGACGCTCACCCATCTTGATAAAACTATCCAGTGTTGTTGCGTTAGGATCCAAAGTCGCGCTTAACATTAGTTAACCTACCTTTGCCACCTGTTCCGGCGAGAGTATACTTGATTCGATGTGATGGTGGTGTCCCATTATTGATATTTGTGTTACTAGCTCTGATATGACAACAATCGAGGCCAAGCTGTGGTTGAAGATAGGTTGATAGGTGGCCGATATGGAGCGGGAAGAACCAACCGTGCTTCACGTGACTGGCGCACTGCCAGATCTGACCGCATACATTCAAAAATCGGGCAAGCCGGGTCAAGATTCACTGCCAGCCCTCGAACTTCTGAGCCACTAGAATAAAAAAATTCACTAATTCACAAGTCCTAAATATAAAGCTACAGTTGGAGCAAATACAATCAACCCAAGATAAACAATAGGCTAGCTCAGAACGGGATGCCACCCGCTGCAGCGCACATCATTAATATGTGTCTAATCAGGTGAAAAAATTAGCAATAAGTACGATATAATGATTGTGCATCAGATATATACCTTTGTCTTTCCTCTGCATCATCCAATAGGACACGAGTTGGGGTCGTTCGTCCGGTTTCCTTGTCGTACACATGGTCGGCACTTCGCCTGAAATCAATGGCGCTCATGTTAGCTATGACAAAAGACGTTTGTTGCGGGACCCACGTAGATGATTTCTCATCGCTCATAGTTGATGCCTTGGATGTAGTAGATGTAGTGGACAGGTCGGAATTACGCCTGTCTTTTTTCTGCTTTCCGAGGCGAGATCTGAATAGATGCGGTTAGGCAAAGGCTTCAAAGCAAATACTGTATTATATAGACCTACCCCCGAGTAAACATATCTTTAAAACTATTCATAGTACGTGGTCAAAAGTGTTGGATGAGGGAGGGGGAGAAGTTCAAGTAGAATGGTCTGCCGAGGCCTCAGCCCGTGTGGTTTATATTAGGCTGGCACATCAAATACAACTCCAAAACTCTGTAGGTTTCCAGGGTGTGGAGCAACAGGATCGTGGCAGGAATGGCACTAAAATTATATATGGCGCAGGGTGCGAACAAGGTGCGGCACATCCGTGCACTGCACTGGAACTGAGATAAAAGTCATGTGAGATCTACACGGACACTCGCAAGATACCGACTTCTATCGCGGGCTTGTAGCCTGATGAGAGTATTGGGCTGATATAGACATTTATGCCGCCATCGGCTTGTTGTTACGGCTACCCAAGCAACTGAATGGCCTGCAGGAGCATAGACCAGTCCCTATCTTTGTTTTCAGCACCCTGTTCTTGATGGTGATGATGTCACATGTAGAAAGTGCCCAAAACACGCGTTTAATACATTTGCTCCAACTCGATGGGATATTCGGGTCCGTAGCTCCCGCCCTTTCATACGTAATTCTATTTTAAAATACATGATGCATAGTCCGAGACAAATCCAGTGTCCCTAGCATATAATAGACACATAAATACTTAAATAACCCGAGCCGTCCGTAGTAGATCTGAATCGCATTTACATGGGGATCCCATACGCGAAGCACATCCACAAAGAGCTGAAAGACCGATACGGTTAGTCTTCCAGGTTTCCCTCGAGGCCAGGACATAAACGTACCTTTGCACCGCCTGCTCGTCTCTTAACTGATACATGCTTATCATTGGAGTTGATTTCGGCGTTGACGCGCTTTCCTTCTCCAACGATTTGATCGGGCTTTACGGGGCGGTTAGAAAACCAGTTTAGACGGGGCAGTAGAAATAGAGGCTTACCTTTCAGAGCGCTTGCTGGTGGTTTGTTTACGCCTTAGGCGGGACGACCGAGTCGGCTTCTCTTCAAGACGAGTGTACGGGCGAGAGCTAGGGAGATGTTAGTATCCGTTTAGGGAACCTGAGTTGATATTGAAGTATACTTTCGTGTGAAGAGGGACGGTAGACGAGGCATGGTTATCGTAAAAGGAGAAGAGGATGTGGAGAGGGAGAGAACGTGCTGTCCTTCTGGAGACTTCATGTGGGGTTTATTATAGCTTGGCAACTGTATAGCTATCATGTAAATCTGGACACACCCCGTGCAAACCCGATCAATCACTCTGAGAAGTGGAGTCGCGCCCCCGAAGGGTTGTGACAGGATCAAGGGAAGTGAGCCAGGATGCACTGTAATTCAGTTTGTTATCGGACAAAGCAGGCAAGTATACCTTTCTGTAGTATTTCTCGTGAGAGTATATCGGAAGACAAGACATTTCACTCACATAACAAATTTGCCAGAGATTTTCCTGGTCCCACGGACTTGTTTTGCTGGCAGCGCACAGCTGGGAGGAGGCGCTAATCAAGACGGAAAGTGATCTGTCCCTTTATGGAAATGATCTGCGCTTCTAGTTCGGATAATTGCAAATTGAGCGGCCACAAACCCGATCACCACCTGGTGTTAGCCAAGTTCATCCTGTCTTGAATCTTGCAAGTGCCAAGGTTACTACAATCAGGAAATAGTAGCTACTTACAACCGCTCGCATAGCCTTGCTACTTCTCTCATCCGCCATCGTTATGGAGGAAGCCCCATTTTCCGCCGAGACGTACTTTGCCACTCAACCGCCGCCTGCAGGACTAGAGGAGGAGATCCAAGGCGTTAAGGAATTCCTGGACCGCAATTTGCAGGCGGGAAAGAAGGTTGTATTGATTACCGTGAGTACTGAATCCGCTATACTTGTCTGTTCACACGCACTGATGGCGTGGTCAATTCATCCAGAGCGGAGGGACGACTGTACCTCTGGAGCTGCATGTGTGAGATACCCCCGTCCGTCCTGTTCGTGCGTTGGTAGTCTTGTTTTTGGTTCCTTATGGGTTGGAGTGATAAGTTTAAGATTTGCTATTCTGACCCTGTTATTTTTTGTTTCGTTTTGTAGGGTTCGATTTTTGGATAACTTTAGTGCAGGTGCGGTATCTATGTATACACCTATGACGCGCGATAAGGATATTGACGAACGTGTGTAGGAACTCGTGGTGCGACCTCTGCCGAGTATTTCCTCAAAGCTGGCTACGCTGTGATCTTCTTGCATCGTCAATTCAGTCTCCAGCCCTTCAGTCGACATTACTCGCATACGACAAATCCATTCCTCGATTTCCTCGAGTTGACTCCTGGTACGGATGGAGGCCAGCCCAGTATCACTGTTGCATCCGATGAACAAGCACGACTCGCTGAGGTGTTGGCGACGTACCAGGAAGTTCGCCGGGCCAGGACGCTTCATTCGCTCACATTTGTGACCGTAAACGACTATCTCTATTTGCTTAGAGGCATCAGTGGGGCTATGCGCTCGGTTGGGCGAAGAGGGATGTATTATTTGGCAGCGGCAGTCAGCGACTTTTTCGTTCCAAGAAAACGTCTGGTATGTGTCTCATATCGGGTTGACTCGAAGGAAATTCAGGCTTGCCCTAGTCCGAACATAAGATCCAATCGAAGAAAGGTAGCTTGATTATTGAGATGGATCAAGTCCCAAAGATTTTAAAGCCATTGGTGTCCGAGTGGACGTCAGATGGCTTCTTTGTGTCTTTCAAGGTGTGTAATATATGCTTTTATATCGCTGCTGCACTGACAGTTCTTCCAGCTAGAAACAGATAAAAGCCTACTTGTGCCCAAGGCTCGTGCTGCCTTGGAGAGGTATGGTCATCAAGTAGTGGTTGCCAACCGGCTGGGCAACCGCAAGTTTGAAGTCACCTTTGTCACGCGAGCGGACAGTGGTCCGAGTAGTGAAGCCCCTACGTTTAAGGAGGAGGTCGTTAGGCTGAGAGAAGGGAGTATCGAGATCGAGGAAGATATCATCGCAAAACTGGTCGAGGCTCATGGGCGTTGGATTCAAGGGGGCTGCTCTGCTTTGGCTTAGGAAGGTAAATTAGAAGAGCCCACACAATGAACCATGTAATTCTGGATTGAAATAACACAATCAAAATCATGCATCTACCTCGACTGCAGAGTTGACTATTTAGGAATCAAATTCAAGTCCACACGTGGAGGTCTGATGTAAGGACAGGGGTACGTGCAAGCGCCGGGGGCTGACACGTCATGCGGCGCGTCACGGCTACGACTTGTCAAGTGATCCAAATTGAACGACATTTACTAGTGTCTCATCCTTCAGCTCTTAGTCTGCACGTTGGGCTGGCTAGCCATGCCTGGGGCGACTCTTACTACCAACCGACTGCTAATATATGGCGCAGTCTCTACCGGCCTGGCCGCGATGGCCGTCTATAGCACTCTCAGCACCCACAGCAACTTCTACTCGGCCGTGGTTCATTTGTCCAAAAGCAATGGGAGCATTCTGGTGAGTATCTAATATATGTGCCCGTGAATTTGGCTGAATGCGCCGTAGACGCTCGCCAACTTTATGCTATTTGTGGCCGTTCTTGTGGGGAAAGTCATGCAGCTCATATTCTTTGGACCCCTGAGAGCCACTGAAGTCGAGGCAAGTACATCTTATGTTCGAGCTACTCCTCCCAAGCTTACGGGCCTGAACAGCGATTATACGACCGAACGTGGTATTTCCTCACAGAATCGTTGCTCGCTTTCACGATATTCCGGGACGACTTTGACGCCGCATTTGTATGTCTATTTGGAGGACTGCTATTTGTCAAGTCGTTCCACTGGATACTTGCCGATCGTGTTGAAGCCGTGAGTATACTTGCACGACGGAAGCTTTGGCTCTAACACGATCCACAGATGGACCAACAACCTTACCCCGGCCCACCCAAGCTATTCCATTTCCGCACCATTGCTCTATTCAACCTGCTCGCACTCATAGACATTGTTATGATGGGCTCAATAGCTGAGATTATCCTTCACGAGGGTGTAGACGGGCTTGTGTTGTTCCTAAGCGAGGTACGTCACACGACATTTGGTACATCTCAGTTGAAACTGACCCGTGTATAAAGTACACAATTCTCCTAGCATCCTTGCTCAACTCGTGGCTCAAATACGTCATTTCCGTATACGACATTTATCGCGCCTCTCGTCGGGGTGGCGACGAGGCTCCCCCTTGGGAGCACAAGTCGATGTATATCTTCTATGTCGAGCTCCTCACCGACTTTCTCAAACTCAGCACCTACCTTTCGTTCTTCCTCACTGTTCTCACGTACTATGGCCTACCCCTCAACATTGTGCGCGACGTTTTCCTCACGGCACGGTCTTTTGTTGGTCGGGTGCGGGATTTGATGCGGTACCGGGCTGCGACGAGGGATATGGATCATCGGTATCCTGATGCTCTGCCAGCTGAGATGGAGGCGCTAGGGGACAGAACTTGTATTATTTGTCGGGAGGAGATGGTCTCGCGTGGCGCTGCTGGTGTGGGTGCTGTTGCTGGTGGACCGAATACGACTCCGAAGAAACTACCCTGCGGTCATATCTTCCATTTCCATTGCCTTCGATCATGGCTCGAGAGGCAGCAGAGTTGTCCTACATGGTAAGCGCGCCGTATCTTGAAATGGTCAAAAACTAACCATGCACCAGCCGACGCACGGTTCTGGAGACCGGACGACCCGCTGCAGCTCCTACCGCAAACGGAAACGCAAACGGCAATGCCAACCCTGCTGGCCCACCAAATCAGCAAGGTGCAATCGCCCTCTTCAACCGCGTCTGGAACGGCCCTGGTCAAATACCACCACAGGCTCTACCTCAAGCAAACGGCGTTCTACCCCAAGCACCTCCCGCAGCAGGCGCACCTCCACCACTCTTTGCTCCAGCTCCTCCGGCCAATCCAGCTTTCCATTGGAACGTTGGAGCCGGACAAGCGAACCAGGGCCCATGGCTGCAGCTGCCTCCGCAACAGTTCCAGGGATTCAATGCTGGCGGGCAGTGGCATCCGTGGGGAGCGCCTCCTGCGGGTAATGAGCGGGAGCGTCAACGAGTCGATTCAACACCAACTGGCCCCCTCGCCCCTGCGACTGGCAACTTGATACCAGGTGCGGGTTTGGTAGCCTCGCCTGCCCCTCTCGACCGCGATACGACACCAATGCAACTGAACCATCCAATATCTGGTCCTGCTCCACCTGCACCTACCCCTGTCCAAAAAATCGTCCCTGTTCCGAATAAAACGCCTCCAGAGGCCAAGGGTGCAGTGGCGGGAAGCTCGGTCAGTACTCCTGGTGCGGGAGGTTCGGTGGGGACTACGGCTCGAGAGGCAGCTGCGTTGGCTGCGTTGCGGAGGTTCCAAGCTGGAAGGAGTTCCGAGTCGTTGAGGTCCCCTCCTCCGACGGCTGCCAAGGCTGCACCTGCATCGATACCTGGAACGCCTCCGGCATCCGGAAGTGGGGACCAACGTGCAAACACACGGTCTCCCTTGTCCGAGCCTTCGACAGGACCGACCTCGCCGACTCGGACAACAGGAGGATTCGCTCCGAATCTCATTCCGTTGTACAACCCGGCCTCGGTTCCGCCTGCGAATGGGCCAAACGCAGCTTTGCCATCGCCTTATTTCGCAGACGCCACACCAGCGCCAGTCACGTCGTTGATCAATCCCCAGGTTCAGCCAGCAAACCGTCATCGGCCTGCTGGGTTTGATTTTGCGTTTGGTGGTCAATCACAGCCTCAGCCGCTGATGCAAGCAAACGGTCTTCCTCGGCCCGGTCAACTCCCGCCAAACTTGACCGACACTCAGCTGACCAACTTGGATCGACTCACGCGCGAAGCCATTGACGAACGACTAAAAGTGCTCGAGGGTGTACAGACAACCGTTTGGCGATGCGTGGAGGATTTGACGAGGTTGAGGAGCACGTTGCCTGAGACTGTCCGTGGGACCAGGCACGGGAGTGGTGGATCTGCGGCGAGTGGAAGCATCGGGTCGAGTTTTGGGGTTGAGATCGAGAGGAGTGTTGGATTGAGCACGGGTGGAAGTGGAGGTGTACCTGAGATTAATGTGGAGAGTGGGAATGAAGGCATTGAGAGTGAGGTTGAGGGATCTGGAAAGGGAAAAGGCAAGGAGAGGGCTGAGAGTGAGGATTTGGATGCACGGTAGCGTTGTTCTGGCATAGTATGTATCTTGTTAGACTATATCATTGTCGAAACTTTTGTGCATGTGATGGGGAGCTTTATTGCTTTTTCTAGATCAATTCATGGGTACGCAACTCGTGAGCATACCTGGCGATGAACAAATCACTGGAATAGAAAGTTTTGGCAAAAAGGGAAACACTATAACATCAACGACGACTGTAGGACTCGAACCTGCTGTACGCGCAAGTGAATAAGCGCCTGTTATGTAATGCTGTGCTGTGGACAAGTTGCGGCGTCGGCGCACGTGATGAACAGCCTCTGTGACCATCCTCTGCCGCGTACGGGACAATTTCAATCATAAGATACTCTATAATGACAAAATTTAGCTCAGGAAGACTCAAAGACTTATTCAAGCCTATAAAAAACTCTGCACAAGAAGTTTCAATTGGTTAGTTTCCCTGTTTGGCAAATTATATAAGCTTGTCCACATGCGCCGGCGACCTTCGGACGATGGACAAAACACAACATAAGCGTTGCGCTGGAGGCCTTTGGACTGTGTGGACAGCGCTTATTCACCTGCGCGTACAGTACATCATACAGAGGTTGGCAAAATTGTGATTATAACCTAAGAAAGGCAAATGGTGTGTATGCTTTATTATTTTGCTCAGATTAACATGTCCAAGAGCGCGCCTCATTATTGGAACGCATCGATTCAGCCCCTGAGAGCGGCGATGGCCACATTGTCGCCAAGAACGGTGCAGGCAGCAGCATGTTTTCATCTCATTCTGGCGCATACACTCTAGCCATGATAGTAGATGATCATGGCATCGTGGGTAAAGATGGAAACGCGGACAAGGATCCCGATGTCGAGATGGTGAGTTTCTAGGCGAAGATAGCAAGCATCTTCTGAGCTCATCAAAGCGACCAAGGCTAAAGGAAAGCGGAGCCTAAAGCTGGAGGTCATGAGGGTGCGTGTTTTTGTGCATTCTTGAATCCAGTCTCTCATGACCTTGGTCTAGTCCGCCAACACTCCAAACTCCTGGACGCAGTCTTTCATTGGGCCTGAGGGATAGTCAAAGGGATATATTTGGTTTAGAGTGATCCTAGGGGTTTTGAATGAGCTATAACCATAGATAAAGTGCTAAAGTGCAAAACTAATCACCTCGAGCACAAAAGAAGTGCCAAAAAATATCGACGACTGTAGGACTCGAACCTACGCCCTCAAAGAGGAATTGATATTACGTAATCACGTGATTCTAATCAATCGCAGTAACCACTTTGCTAAGCCGTCTTGTTAACCAGCAGGAATTTCTTCCATTTATTCACTCAGCATAGGCCCCACAAAAAAGCATACAGGCAAAAATCTCGAGTAGTTCTACGACTCCTTTTCCTTCTTCTCATCAGCCCCGTCTTCCCAGTTCCATACGTAGCTCAACTCGTTTCGTTTGTATGCGTTAAAGATGAAGGATAAGCAGCATGCCGGGCTGTCGCACTTGCTTCAGAAACCATGACGTGGGAAGAGAAGATGAATAGACGGACCTGAGATAGAGCAAAGCAGGTTGAGCAGCTTTAAATGTATGCATTGCAGCAAACGCCATGCTTAGACCGATGGAATACGCGATGAGTGTCGTGTGGAGGTATGACATTCCCCTCCTCCCTCCCTTATTTTTCTGCTCCTCTCCCTTTGCTTGTTTGCGCTCAAGATGTTTATCGAGTCGATGAGCTAGCGCTACGAGTGTTCCTGGTATGACTACGTCTCCTAGACCTAGTAACATGGTTGCTTTGTCTGGGGTTGGGACGAGGGAGAAGAAGGATAGGATGGATCGAGGAAAGAGGAGTTTGATGGGTACGTCTAGGGAGGTTGCGACTGTTACCATTACGGATGTTCCGAATACCCACCTATGTTTGCATTGTTAGAACAGAAAAACGAAGGGACGGAGGGGAGGGGGGGACCGTACCAAATATCATAGAAAAACAATCCACCGAGCAGTATACACCCCGTCTGGAGACTATCGAGTTTAAGCGTGCTTAGAGCCGTATGAGCAAACGCGAGAGCTAATGCGTCGGTCGTCGTCGCGCTTTTTGATTTGGAGAGAAAGAAGGATAAAGATGGGAGCGTGGAGAGTGGGAATAAGAGGAGTGTTGCAATGCGTGGTTTTGAAAGGAGGGCGATTGGGAGGCGGGGG
>JAYRCO010001035.1:0-13968 GCA_037042815.1 Ceratobasidium papillatum | reverse complement strand
CCCCATGTGCACGCGTCTTAATTTATATTGATGCCGATCGATGATGATAGTGCGGCGAGAACCCGTCCAGGGTGTACAAACAAACGCGTATGGATTCGATTTGGGAGTTCCGCAAGGCTTATAATTCGGCTCGGGAGTTGCTGAACAAGCAAAACGAGTTTTGTGGACGTGTTGATAGTGGAGAAGGTCAGTCCGGTCGACTGTTCTATTCTATGTTGGGCGTTGATTTGAGATGCGAATGTAGTCGATTGGCATCGCGAGAGTTTCCCGGAGGACTTGCAGTTCGAGGCCCTTGTTGACGTGCTTCGGGGACGGGTCAAGGTTAACATTCATTGTTATGAAGCTGGTAAGCCTTTCCCTTGTGTTATTACGTCTATGTGAACTGACCTGGTTTCGATAGTCGATTTCGATGGAATCGTCCGAGTAAGAAATCCACATCACCCGAGGTCACCATACACAGTCTAACGTATTCATTTCTAGCTCACAAACGAGTTCAAGTTCCCCGTCGCCGCGTTCCACCACGCACACGAAGCGTACCTGGTTCCTGATCTCATCAAGAAGACCTGGGGCAAGGTTAAACCGGCTGTTGCACTGTTTGCTACGAATGCAAGGTGGGTTATCTGCCACACTCATCGGTATCACAATAATGAACCTTTTTTCTACTCTTAGGTATAAACGGGAGGCGTACCGAGGCTCAGAGTTCGCACCCAAGATCTTGAACGAACAAGGGTTCCAAGTTATTATGAAGGTTTGTCTTTTCTTCTCTCCAATACCACCGTACTAACTGCTGTTGTATTCCACAGTCCGATCACCCGGTGCTCAATTCTCGATTCCTGCTCTACGAAGCCGCTCAGGCGCACTATTATGGTCTTCCACCTGGGCCTGCGCTTTCGGCTGTGACAACCACTCCGGCTGAGGTTGCTGGGTTTGGACATCGTTTGGGCAAGGTTCAAGTTGGATATGATGCTGGTGAGTTCTCCTTCCTTCCTGGAATATCTTCAATCATAGTCCCGAGTTTGTTACCCATTCAATTTGTTTCGGATTTTCCAACGAATTTGGTTTGCAACTCGCCTCTATACTCCGCTTTGAAATAATCTTCTCAATTCGTTCAACTGACCAAGTTTATTCTAGATATCGTCGTCTGGGACTCCCATCCGCTCACCCTCGGCGCGACACCACAACAACTCTACATTGACGGCATTGCTCAACTTTCTAACCCTGTGGTTGTATCCAAGCCCAGCACGTTCCAGCGTGTACCAGCTGTTCCAGATTGGGATAACGCGGCCAAGGCTGCAGTCGAATACGAAGGTCTCCCGCCGCTGCTTTCGGAGAAGAAAGATATCAAAGGAGAAGAGGTTGTGGTGTTCGAACGTGTTGTCGAAGTCTGGGATCATGCTCTTCAACAGACTATTGGAGTGGAGAAGGATGGTGTGGTCGTTGTCACAAACGGAAAGATCACTTGCGTCGGCTCGTGCTCTACCACCTCTGCTCAAGCTGTTCGCGTCGACTTGGCCCATGGTTCACTTGCGCCTGGTCTCATTTCCTATGGTGCTCCCCTCGGTTTGGAAGAAATCTCCGCTGAAGCGTCGACAAACGATGGTCGTGTGCTCGATCCCCTTGAAAAAGATGTTCCGGGTGTGGCTGGAGGAGACGAGTTGGTCGTGAGCGCCGTGGACGGGTTGTCGTTTGCTGGTCGAGATACTTTGTGCGTCTTTTCTCGCTTAATAGTTTTTTTTGGTACGGGAGACTGACAAGAGGTATGAATGTAGGCTGGCCCATAGGGCTGGTGTGACGGTCGCTGTAACTGCTCCTGTCTCGAGGGGCATGTTCTCTGGCGCGAGTGTCGCATTCAGGACTGGTGCAGCACATAAACTTGAAGAGGGAGCGATTGTCAACGTAAGTTGTTTAGGATCGAGCTCATTTGTTGCTGGGAACTGATAAATTGAGTATGCTTGTAGCCTCTTGCGGCGTTGCATCTGTCGATCGGACACCAATCAAGCAGAAGTGTTGCGACGCAGATCGCCACACTGCGCAGGTTGTTATTGAAGAACACCGCCTCTAGCTCTAGCCAAAGAAGGATCAAGAGGGCTTTGGATGTACGTCTCCTTTCCTTCTTTCTTCGCTCTCCTCTCCTCATCTAATTATTACGCAGGGCCAAGTCCCGCTGGTCATCTCCGTGAACAAAGCAGACCACATGGCCACTCTCCTCGCACTCAAAGCCGAGATCGAAGAACTCACAGACCGACCGCTTCGTGTAACGTTTGTTGGAGCAGCTGAAGCCCATTTGATCGCGAAGGAGATTTCAGAGGCAGGTGTAGGCGTGATTATTAACCCAACGAGACCGTTCCCGTCTTCCTGGGATCAGAAGAGGATGTAAGTCGAGTCTTCTATGAGCAGAATTATTGGTGCTGACGAGAGCTGGGGGTCGTAGAATTCCAGGACCGCCGTTGACGAAGGATTCGTTGATTTCAGTGTTGGTCCAAGCGAACATCACGGTCGGCATCGGTGTTGTTGAGTCTTGGGAGGCGCGGAATGCACGGTTCGATATTGCTTGGGTGCGTCTATTTCTTTCGGCTATCGGTTGGACGATGGGCTGACTCGGTACTTTTAGGCTGCGCTCGAGTCGGACGGGCAGCTTGGGAAACGTGTTGCGTTTGCCTTGGGCACTACAAATATGGAGAAGTAGGTGTATTATCAAAGTTTGATCTGGATGTGTTCTGATTGATGTTTCATTAGGTTGCTCGGATTGGAAGGTACAGATGCTCTTGGCGATCTTGTCGCGTATCATGGAGGTAGCTGGTTCGACTGGGCAAGTAAGCCTGTTGCCGTTGTGTCGGGTGCGCGTGCGAGGGTGGATGTATTCTAAGAGGGAAAACAGGGGGGAAAGGAGATGTGGAGTTACCATGTTTCAGGGATTACATAGTTCCCGAGATGCCTGTTCCATGGGAACCTAAGCATGTATGAACGAACGGCGTTGGGTTCCAGAATGTTTAATTCGCACACCGAGTGAAATTCGACAACAGCGATAGCAGCAGTAGATGTATACACAATCAAAAAGAAACAACAAAAATTGCTAGAACGCGGGAAGGATGGGCACTGGCGCCTCGGTCGTCGTAACCGTAACCTGAGTTTGGACAACTTGGACAGTGGCCCGTCGTGGACGAACCCCGCTGACAAGATCACCACGAGGGGTCACCCTGGCATTTATGAATTCGCGAATCATGAGCAGGGCCGAGTTCATCACTTTGGTCACGCGAGTTTCCGCTAAGGTAGATTGTCAAATGAACAAATGACACCGAGTACGAATAAATGCCAGACTTACTTGACTGGTGAATCTTTCCGTGTCGTCGCACGATTTGGGCATCAGAATGGTAGATTGGGTGGTTCTGAGGGAGTATAACCAAGGAGTTCTGTATGCAGCCTATTAGCTTGATACCCAATCTCTAATCAAGGAACGAACCTTGAAATACCAATTCCTCGTCTCAGTATCGTACTTGGGCGTTTCTGGAACGTTGTGCATTCCACAGATTTGGATCACGCCTTTGACTTTTGCTTGAACATTCTGGACTATACAAATGATCAGCACCTCGTTTGGGAATGGGAGGCTAGGCGTACATCTTTCGATAATCAGCTTGATAACAGAAAGACATGCGGTTCCGTGTGCAACGATGACAATCTCTTTTGCGTCTGATAACCTGCATAGACTTTCCGCGTGAGCGAATGTATACGATCTAGATGCACAAACCTACTCGGCCAGGTTGTCCCATGCGCTTAGAATCGCTTGTTTAGCAACTTTTTCACGCTCCTCAGCAGTCGGGGTATCCTGCCGCGCAAGAATCAGCGCACCACGTACTTCGGTAAGGAGTACAACGTACCTCTCCTTGCACCACAACCGGATGCATGTTCAAGTCGATGATACTAAAATCTTGCGAGACAGACCATTTCAGGAACGCACTCGATGTATCAATCTATATATTCTCAGTCTCTCCCACTCAAAATAAAGATCTAAAACGGGCTTACGATCCAAGTGTTTTCCATCGCGATGTTGACTTGGTTCAACGACAAGATTTCAGCTCCTACGTTGCCAAAGTCATGCACAAACAGAAGTAGAGTGTGTTGTTTGCTTAAGTTTCCGCTGTGGTCCATGTAAGTGTGTATGCATCGATTCAGTGATAGCAAAGTGCACACCTGACAAGAAGTTGGCTCTTGAATGTATTATCCAATTCTAGATCTGCCCAAGGAAACTCGAACAGCCCAAACTCTTTTGCGCACTTTTCCCGTCGCCAGGATTTGAATAGCTCTGAAGCCTCTCTCAATACACGGAAATCAGGGAGTCAATCGAGACGTACCAGGCAGAAAGATGGTCGTCTCATCCACATCTTTGTAGCACAGATACATCAGCTTCGTTCGTATTGTTCGGATGTATCAACTCACCCTCTTTTGGTTCGAGATTTCCAGGGTTTATGCACCGCCAATGTTGACTATGAACGCGAGATACTTGCCACACGACCTCAGTGGCTACGTCGCTTGCCTCCAGACGCGGAAGTTCGGGGAGTTGGTCTCCAAGAAGTGTGCGTACGACTGCTACAGCTGAGATTGAAATAGAATCAAGATTATAACCACCCTAAAAAGATTGCGGGGCGTGAGGCTGAGAGAAGTGTATGTGTGGATAGCTGGGACTGATCTGCGTACCTCAAGCGCAGCTACAACCTTCCCCCCGGCAAGTGTACAAAGAAGCGCAGTCATATGCGCATAGCACGCTGGTGTAACCTCACAAGCCCCAAGCGTGTCACCCATTGCCGCGTCGAACCCAGCGGAGACTAATTCATTTCAGGAGACCGTGAGATTTGGTAGAAGGTAAACTAGGCTTACTAAAAACAAATTCTGGAGCAAACTCGTACGCTATAGGCATAACCAAATTTAAGAACGCGTACATATATTCTGCGTCGCCCATGCTTCCACCTGGCCAAGGAATATTTACGGACCTAAGACGAAGCAAAGTAAACATCGCACACTGGGCTAAATCTAGATATTACTCACTTTCCTCTCCCCGCTCCCAATCCGACACTATTCATTGACCCATAGGTTCCCCCGGGATAGAAGTTTCCCTCATCGTATCGGTGGATCGAGATATATAGCACATCAGGGTCATCTTCAAACGCCAGCTGAGTACCGTTTCCTGTTGATTATCACAATCCGGCTCTATCGTGTTAAGTTGTTCAAAACTAACCATGATGTACGTCCCTACAACCCCAGAGTTCGATCAAATAGCAAAATTAATGTACGGTTATGCTTACCAGTCAAGGATTAATATACGTTTCAGGCTGGTCTCGTTTTGAATGACGCGCGCCGCGACAGCAACGTTGTTGTAGAAACAAAACCCCATGTGTTCATCCGGCTCAGCGTGGTGCCCTGGTGGTCGTACAATCGCGAAGCTGTTGCGTACCTGTTTTAGGCAGGTCAATTCGCAATTCGCGCGGTCAACAGTTGACATACCTGCCCCCGCGCGACTGCAAGCGCGCACTCGATCACACCGCCGCAACTCAAGGCTGCAGCCCGAGTCGTTGCTTGAGTTACATACAAGGAAAGTTGATCGTAGAATTGAGTAGTCTCGAGGATATGCTCATTTGACATATCTAACTAATGAGTTTCATATTTCACTACGCGGTAGATACGTTCTTACTTTGCAAAGCCTCGACTTTATCTACCAGATCCTTAGTATGCACAAGCATGACCTCATTTCTCCTCACAGGCCGAATCGGAATCTTCTCCATTCGATCGAGAAGATGTGCAGCCGACAACGCAGCATGCACTCTCGTAATTCTTTGAGGCTTTTCAGGGTGAGTCGCCTCGTCTTCTTCGTCCGGTTCAACACCATGCGGGGTATGAAGCGTCATGGCTGAATCGAAGCAGTACCCGGTGAGTCTTGGGGGAGGAGGTGGTGTGTCTGCCGGGGTTTCGGGGGGAGAGGGCGCTTGAGATGAGGACGGAGCGAGTCCGTTCATGATGAGTGCGAGGGGGTGGTGGCAGGGATTAAGAGAGCTGGGTATTTGGCTTTGCTTGTCTCCGCTCGCGCGCCGCAAGCGCCAAACTCCGAACTATGGGGTGAAGTGCACTAAGTCATAGGTGCCATTTCAGCATATATTCTGAAGTACCATAGTCTTTTGAGGATGGGAGAAACTCATGTGTACACATGCTTTTGAGAATTATGAAATAACATAAATGATGAGAGGCAGTGGCTCTCATTTCGCTTTTATAGGGCACTGAAAGGCTTCCAGATTGATGCTTTGACTCACAAAGCTTTTTAGATCACATTAGATTATTAGTTGGTCTGAGCAAGCAGTCTTCTGGTACCTTGGACCAAAATTACAAAGCACCAGCTTCACACCTTATGCTTGATTTGATGGAAACTCGTGCCTGTTAAGCAATATCACTATGTTCCATTCAACTAAAACAGAGAGGAGTCTGCTGTAATTTATCAGGCCAACACTGATTCAAGAAAAGTTAGGATAAAATGACACAACCTCCGCCCCACCAAAAAACTAGCATATTGAGTCATGTGATAACAAAGGGTCAGATGTTGATTGGTGCACCTCGCTTCAACCACGTTTGGATTACTTCCTTGAGCCTCACCTACCAGGTTTCAAATTGGAGTCTCATCCCCAGCCTTAGATCCCCAAAAATGGCCACATTGACATCCCAGATACCTCATTAAATGCGCAAAATTCACAGCTACAAAATGGTATGCATAACTGTGCCAGTGAAATTAGATTCAGTTCAGTATTTTCCAAGACAATATGTTCAAAAATGCGCAACCCTACTGCCATGAAAAGGGATGTTTGTGAACCAGCCCAAAAATCTCTCAGATTAACTAAAACTGCTCATGTATGCCAGCAAAGGGATGGTTTGACAGCAATCACCAGTACAGTCAACTCATGCCTACTGATCAACACCAGACCTGCCAAATTACAAGCAGAACCTGTGACACATGAGCAGCTTATAGCCTGCTATGGTTGCTAGGTTACACCTGAAGCCAGAAATCAGTCTTCATCTCAAATTTGAGTGTAAAATAACACTACTGAATAGGAGATAGTGGCTAGAGAAATTTCAAGACAATATAAGCGAATGTATGAGATCAACTTGACCTGGGTAACTGCATTCAGAGAGCATGAGATGGTCTACTCACTTTCTTCATCAAATACAAAGGCTTCAGAGCTAGATTCACTAGTGCATGTGGCGCTTTTAGGGGGTAAGCCCCCTACATTTTACTCAGGTCTAGCTATACAGAGTAGCCTAGTGCCTTCAAGAGTTCTCATTCACTTCATCTTGCTTGAAGCCACTGATATGCAATAGATGATCTTGAGTTAATCAGGTATGTGTGAGGGAATGAGAGTGCACAACTGGCTGAATATCTTGTGAGAGTCATTTATCTCTGATCATGGGTAAATGATTTTCTCCCTTGAAATCCTTTACACTGCTCAAGAGCTATGAATTTTGCGCATTTAATGGCATACACATCATGGGATTGTGGCCAAGTTTTAGTTCCCCCGCTTTAGCTGTGTTTGTCCTCCTTGGCTTGTGCCCGTGTTTATACCGTTATTTGTACCATAGGACAAACACAGGGGCATGGAGAACCAGCTCCACTTGATGCCATAGGTATCTACTGTCCAACATCATTACAAAAAGAATTTAGACAAAATACCAGAATTCTGCACCTCTATTGTTTATACCCATGATATTACAAAGCCAGCTTTGTTTATGTTACCAAAATTAGAATAATTTGCGTTGACGTGCTGACAAATGTTCTAGAAGGTTCCATGGCCCAATGAACTCCACTCTCCCTTTGTTGCACTGTATGTAACTATTTGGATACTGCTGTGCTGCACCCTCATAGAATGTTGATTTGCTTCAAACCCTCACCAGCACTCCCTTCAGTCTCCCCAGTCTCTATAAATCCACTTTGCTGCAGCTATAAACCCATTTAAACTCGCTATTTCATTGCTATTATAAGCTGCAAACTACGTAGTCTACTCAAAAAAAGGTAAAGCCACCTGTTTACCAAGTTCCACACTCTTTAATCAGGCTAGATAAACCTCATTATCAGGGGCAGAATACATAATAACTTCATGGACTCCAATCATCCACCCATTGCAACGCTCCCAGAGCCAGCATCAGGTTAGTCAATACCCCAAGCAGAGACAGCTATACATTTTCAAACAAGTCTTTTCAGATTCTGAGCCAGAAAGCATGGCAAGAGACCCCTTACAAGAAACATCAACAGCTGCTTCCCCAGGTATGGCTACTCAACTAGGTGAGTTGTGGCTGTTGATTCCAAGATGACACCTAACATCATTATGATAGGTGGCTACAGTTTTGTTATACCTTCCAGGTTGTCACCAGTTCCCCTAAACCCCAAACCTGGGCAAAAGCGCCGGATTTCGTCACTCTCGTCGCTCAGAGCCACCAAAGCTCGTCGGACCAGCTCTTTGGTACGTTAGGCCCTGATTGATTTTATTTGTCACACCTTTGATCCCGTCCTCAGTCAAGCGCCGTCGCCCCTCAATCAAGCTCGTCCCAGCCACCCGCCGAACCTGAGGACTCAGACGAACTCCCTGAGTCCTCCCAGGTTTTCGAAACCCCGCCACTACCCAAGCCACTATCTAAGGGCAAACAACCAGTTCGGACCCCTCAAATGAGTGGTAGTCGTCCGGGTGCACTGTCAAGTTTCTTTAATCGGCCTCGGGTACAAAATCCCCCACCTACAAGCGCTCCGGCCAAGCTTCAGCAAGGTGAGAATTTATATATGCACTTTTTATCACTCAACTTATTCAGCAGGCCCTACAGAAACAATCGTGATTGATTCATCGGATGACGAGGAGGAAAATGAGCCAGTTCGAACGGCCGCGAGCCAGCCTCCACCCGTAAGTCTAATATGGAATGCTTATTTAATGAGATACTTACTCAGAATGCACAGGCTGCACGTAGTCCCGAAGTAATTGATATTTCTGACTCGGACTCGGATGATGTGCCTGAAATACCCTCGTCGCCAGCGCATTCCTCTCCAGTCGATCATACGGGTCCTAGGCTCAGCCCTATCAAGTCTTCCCCAAAACCAGACCTTTCCCCGCCCCCAGCTCCAAGTCTTAATGAATCGCCCCCTATCGAGACATTTCCTCCTCTTCCCCCGTCCTCTGACATAGAGCAAAGCCCCAACGAAGATCGCGTCCCTCTTCCAAATATATCCTCCCCAGTCAACGCGGCAGCACACCGTACGCCTCGCGACACGCAGGAGGAATCTAGCTCAGAATCTGATCGTGTGGTCGAAACTGCCGTTACTCTAGCCGGACCGGACGAGCCGAGCTTTGTTTTGAGCAGCGAAGGATCTTCAAACAGTCGAAACGCATCTCCCCGCCCTAGTGAGCCCATAGAGGAGGATACACAACGCGGGCGTGAGCGTAGCACAACCCTCACATCGTTGCGTGATCGTGCGCCTACCCGAAGCTCGCCCAGTCCCGGCTCTCCCTTCCAATCTGGTGCTGTTACCGAGGCCGAACTCGAGGATCAAGTCGCCAACGTTTCGCTTTACGACCCTCAGCCACAGACGGAAAAGTCCATTGCTCAAACTGTCGTCGCTGTCGGTAATATTGCCCTCGATGACGAACCCCAACAAGATCATAGTAGCGCGAACGAAGCACAGTCTGAGGCATCAGCATCAGCATCGGCGTCAGCGTCGGCATCAGCATCAATCTCTAGCGGGGGCACTACTCTTTACAAATGTAGCGTCGAGGATTGCCGGTCCAGATTCGTAACAACGAGCCAGCTACATACACATATGAGCCGCGATCATGGAATTCGACTATCTCAGGGAGGTAGAAAACCACACGGGAAGCGCAAGGCGGTCGACCAGCCAAAGACAGCAACTAAACGAAAGTTCTATGGTTCCCGTCTGGGTCAACTACCTCCACCTCCTCCGGTCCCTGTAGCCAGCACTTCTAGTTCAAGCAAAAGTCCACAGAGATCAGACCACTACGTAGAACGTACGAATACCATTGGGTTTAAGCCATTTGTCGAAAGTCTATCTGTGCGAGGATCTTCGGTGAGTATCCCTTCTCTATACGTACTAGTTTAACACCCAAAATATTTGATTAGGCAACCCCTGAGAGTGACGAAGAAGAGGACGGCGAAGAAGGAGATCATGCTTCAGTTTCCGATGGTTCTCTATCTCCACCTCGTACGCCCGCGCGCGTAGCTCCCAAACTACGTGCACCCCATCCAAAAGCCCGCCCAGCTGTACCAGATACTCCATCCGAACACCTCTCCCCATCCAAACAACTTGCTATCAAGAAACACGAAGTTATCATTCCTGGCGAAGAACTCATAACATGGCGTGTAGACATCGTAAACAGCATGCCCGAATCCTATCGTACAGGACCTGGCGTCCGTCCTGTTTTCGAAGGATTTATGGATGAAGCTATGCGAGAGAACGAGCCTTGCGCGCCAGCCATCTCTGTTGAGAATTCAGTTGACGATCAACCGTGCCCGCCTTGGGAGTTTGTATATTGTAATCGGGTGCTGTATGGGGAGAACGTGCCTCGTCCCGATCAAGACGCGCTAGAGGGGTGTGGTTGTCTTGGACCGTGCGATCCAAATAACAGAGATTGTGCATGTGTGAGGAAACAAGAGACAGTTTGGGCAAAAACGGAGGACTTGTCAGATTTCACTGGGTTTGCTTTTGATCAAGACGGCAAGATTCGTTTTCATCATGGAGAGATTTACGGGTGCAATAGTAAATGCACGTGCGATGCGGAGTGTCAGAACAAGGTGAGTCGTTCACGTGCGATATATACATAGTACTAACACTTGAGATAGATTTGGCAGCAGGGTCGGAAACATGCCGTTACCATCCGGAAAACTAAGGAGAAAGGGTGGGGTGAGTCAACTAGTTCACAGATGAGTTTATTTATTGAGTGCTTATGCCCAAATAGGTGTGTTCGCCAAAGAGTACATACCCGCAGCAACATATCTTGGAGTATACACTGGCGAGCTTCTGACGGAGGGCATGGCAGAAAAACGTGCTCAGTATGTGGTTTTCCTTTGAATATATGCGTGTGTTCCGAACTAATGAGCTACACCAGAGTCTACGATGAATTTGGTAGAACCTATATCTTGAATCTCGACTTTCATCATATCGACAGTAAGGGCGGATTGCCTAGTTACTCAGTGGACGCATTCCATGCTGGAAATGTAAGCATCAGTTACCCGTTTTGTGCCTCACGTTTATTTCTTTTTGTAGTTTACTCGATTCTTGAATCATTCATGCAGCCCGAACCTCGTCTTATCAGCTCTCTATGTTGAGGACCCGGATGTTCGAAAGCCATGGCTGGCTCTGTTCAGTGATCAGGAAATTAGGGCGGGCCAGGAACTGACGTTCTCTTATACTGGAAGGGACGTCAACGATCCTGATGTGAGTTCCATAACTGGCTATATGTGCAGTATTAAGTATTATCCGAACGTAGGACCAAGCCAAGGCCGAGGAAGCAAAACGAAAGGGCACTCTTGGAAAGGGGAAACGAGGCAAGGTGTTTGAGGAATGTTTGTGTGGAGCGGAGGGATGTTTCGGGGTTCTGTTCAAGGATTAATTTGTCCTAGGCTTTGCTTAGTTGGGATTCGAGTGAGCGACAAATGTGCTTTTACGCTATCTTATATGTTTGTTTTCTCTGTACGACTGCCTTGATTATCATAGAGTCAAAGATGCGGGACGTATTGTTCATTTGACTAATACGATGCGAACACGCGTGAGATACACCGGTTATCTAATAAGCCATCGTATTAGCTCTCAGTCTTTAGTCTTTACCCTTCTCTTTCCGCCTCTGCCGTCAACGTCTCGACTGGTTTCCATATATCCTTTGTGGCATGCATAAGTTCGTATAGTTGGCCAATTTGCTCTGACGACATCTGTTCTTGGAGTTATTTATTCCGTACGGTTAGACGTGAGGCTTGACGCACCTGCTCAAATACAGTCGCATCCATCTTTTGACCCTTGAATCTTTCAGACTCTTCCGGGGAAAGACTTTCGAGTTGGTCAAGGTAGAGCTTCCACTGTGATAGGAAACCGATAATGTGTACTGGGTTGTCAACTTTCTGGTGTCGTTTGAATTCTGTCATAGCGCCATAGTGAGATTAGTACACCCATGGTGGAATATGAAGGAGTATATCTACCAGCTTTGACGTAGTCGTCCCCCAAACTCCTCATTTCGATCGGCAGCCCTCGATGAGCACGTAGCAGCCGTCGCAATAAGCTGTCAATTGGTTGGTTTCTAGCATATATCAGAGGTAGCTCAATAAATTGCGCACGGTTTGGGGGGCAAGAGTGTGGCGCTAGCTTCGCGTAGATTTAATGGTCTTGTGCTGACGGACTGAGCAAGGAGGCGAAGCGAAGAGTGCATGATGTGATCGGGTTCAGTAAGGATAGCAGAAATTGATAGCCTAGGTTATTAAATGATGTGCCTAGAATATAAGTGCAAGTAAAAACCAGCTTTTTAGAGGTTTGCTGGTGGTGGCTGAGCTTGAGCGAGACTTGCGTTACGTCACCGATCGACCCTGAATCCCGATCGGTTGATTACCGGCGGACGCAAAACTTTCTTCAAGCGTTCACAACCACAACAAGACTTTGAGGGTACACATACAAGGTGAGATTATTCTTTAGTTTAGAGTCTTTCATACTCTACTCCTTCATCCTTCTATGACGAATCATACCGAATGCAATTAGGAAGTGCCGGCTGAAGTGCGTAAAGCACCAGGTCGATACACGGTTCTCTGATTATCTATCTGGCCTCTTTTTGATTCTGTGAAAAGAATACCATACTGACAATCCTTCTGTCGTATGTAGGGCTCAAATTAAGCTCATTAGACAGTCCGGCTGATGGGCGAGTCGGACAAGCTGGACGGGCTGGACATTTGTAACATAGCTTCAAGCTTGTATTTACATTTGACTAATGCACATCTACTCTAAACTGCTCTTCGATAGTTCAAAACGATTCAGCTCTGTTGCTAAACTACAGACTTCACAAACAAGAAGTATCAACATCATAGACAGAGCAAACAAACGGGACGGATGACAAGCGCCGAATGGCTGGCTTCCTTCTGACCATGACCGCTTTCTGACCTATATCTCGCCACCCCATATCCCTCCTAAAATTCAACTTCAATTAATACTGCTACATTCTAGAATTGAACCAAAATGCAAACTTCTATGCGTCGCCAGGTCCTCTGGGATCCATTGGGATCCGATCGCTTTATTGTAGGAGGAAGTAGTGAAGTGAAGCTATACCAATGGAACTCCAAGGTATTCTCGCCCAGACCACTTCTAATCCTGCGTACTAATACTACTACAAAACAGGCTGGAGAAGTACGAACACTGGCATCACAGTCCGACCTGGCGCACATGCGAGCAAGTCGCGTTTTGCGGTTTAGCTTACGCATACCAACTAAATTTCTCGCGCTTTTAGTGCCTCGCTTGGTCTCCTCATTCGACCGTCGATGATCTTGTCGCAGTTGGACTTACTACCGGAAACGTCGAACTCATGCGGTTGAATAGTAACGTTGCGTCTTTACCAGAATCGCGCGATAGTTTGGAGGCTCCTAAAGTTGCCACCCTACCTACCAAATACCAACGACCTTGCCACGCGGTACGCTTCATTCAAACCATAATTCGAGAACTTATTGACGGATTCGCTAGCTAGAATTCTCGACGATTGACGCAAACTACCTCGCAGTTGGGCTCGAAAAGGCTAGAAACGAACCAAGTCTTTTGATCTGGGATATTGAGCGTTCAGCGAGAACTCTCCCCTCTCCACACTCCAGTCTTCCAGCCTTTCATCGCTCAACACCTAGACTGCCTGCTACAAGACCGGCGCTGGCTATGGTTGGGACTGGCGACACCCGCCCACTACAGTACTATGGCTCTAC